>JAVSBT010388293.1:0-10935 GCA_033118115.1 Pharyngocirrus eroticus
TTGAAAAACTTTAAAGGAGAGCTTACATACTGTCCCTCCCCCCATAATATTGATGCAAGTAGCAAAATGTGGGTGTAGTAACATAAACTGCAGAAAACGTTAAAAAGAAAATCGTTAACTTCAATGATTATACAGAATGACAGAAATTTCATATTATCTATAACTTTAATTCCTGTGACTGTTATAATGTAAAGTGGTAAAATAATTAGTTTGAAATTGATTCTGAAGCACTGATTTCTTTTACTCATTTGTGTATATTCAAGTCACCTTTTTGGTAGGCTAACCATGGCACATTCCAAATGACTATGTTTTTCATATGACCACTGCACTGTCTCCTTTAAAATGTTAAACTAGAACTGATTTAAAAGTGTTTTTAATGTGAGCTTTTTAGTATAGATATATTTTGAAACTATTATATGATCTGCAAGGTAAATTTTACTAAGCTCTTTTCTTGTCTTGGTTATATGATTCCAGTGATTATGCACTTCAAAATACACAAAATGGTTATAAATTAAAGTAAAGGATAAATTGAAACTATGAGAAGCACTTGTAGTTACATGTATTGGTCTGATTCATGGTAAAAAATAGTGATTTTATATATTGGGCAATTCATATATTTCTAGTTTTGGATAAATTATAGCAAGCAAAAAAAACTCTACTATTTCTTCTATGTACCTAAACAATAAAAAAATATAATATTAAGTAATGCTTAATCTCTCGATATTGGCAATAAATGACCAAACCTTCACCTAGGCCTCAAAAATAGACCTACCCACATGTGTGATCATTTTTTTTAGTTTTTGATACAGAACAATGCTAGGGCGGTTTCGTTTTGAATTTCTCAAAATAATTTGTTTACCCCATTTATCCCCCCCTACCTTAAGGGCTCTAAACAGTTTCACGTTATTGAGTTTGCAGCCCTACAGTTTTAGAGAAAAGCTATCTAAATATATTTTCTGAACCACAAACTTTATTCTTGAGCAATTATCTCAAGAAAAAAAATCAATTTATATTATTTTTTTCCCTAAAAAAATCACAAATTTCTCACAAAAATTGAATCAACTCTTTCAAGTTATCAAAATACAAAAACGATCTCAATGAAGAGCATATTTATACCTTCAATATGGTAAGTTGATTTCTAAATGTTGCCGTTCATTGTTTTTAATTAGCTGCTGAAAGAAAAAATAATTGACCAAATTTTGGCATTTTTGATAAATGATCAAAATTTGGTCAATGTTTGTATCTTTCTGCAATTAATTCAAAACAATGAACAGCAACATTTAGATATCAAATTAATACATTTTTAGATCGTTTTTTATTTTGATATTTCAAAAACTGAAGGATTAGATTCAGATTTTGTTAAAAAAACCTTGTAATATAAAAAAGTTTTTGATTTTTTTAAAAAATATTTTGTATAAAGTGAAATTGACATTTCATTGATACAGATAGGTACACAATGGAGTGCTGAAACCAAAAATATATATTTTTACTGGTCAAAAATGTGTATTGAAAGTAGCAAATGAGCAAATGAAACTAAATAGTTGGTTTGGAGCTCGAAACGATTGAGTTGAACCTGTTTCGTCACCTTAATAGCACACCATCTAATTTTACCCTGCAGGTGGCGCCACAGCACAACCAGGGTGGTTCCATAATTAGAAAATGTTCATGATGGCAATGTATATTGCACATGCAAAAGTTGGTTAATGTATCAAACGGTGCAATATTCGAGGGCTTAGCCTCTCTACTATAGGGAAAACATATTAGTATAGTATTCTTAGAGTATTATTTTTGTCAACAAAAAAACACACCTTAAAATAACACTAGATGGCGCATTAAGTTTTCTTACAGCCACAGTGAGACAATCCTGAGACCAAGATGTAGAAAAGCTCTTGAGGGAGCTTTATATGTTCTTGTACACTACATTAATAAATAAATCCTGATATGCAATATTTCAAATCAAACAAATTTACCATTAGGGAACGGCAATCCCAAGGTCGTACGTTCGACTCTCACTCCAAGTCAACAGATTTTTTTCTGTTTACTATTGCAATATGGGGTTAATAAATGGATGCCCTGATGATAAATTTACACTATATTACTTTTTAATAAATTGGCAAAAATAAAACCATTTCTTTTCTCAGGCATTTTCTTATAGTATCAAATGGTATAATTATGCAAAGTTCTACATTTTAAAATGATATAATGAAATTTCCTCCTAGCTTTCACCATATCATTTACCATTACCTTTTGATTGAAATACTGAGATTTCGCTGAATATTCTGAGTCTAAATGCGATGTATAAATATCACAAAAATAAAAAGTTAATCTACTATTCCCATTCCATCATTGTCAATCCTCCTTTAGAGTGCAGCAGCTAATAGTCGTAAATATATTTTTCTTCAGATCAAAAACGTCATCTCTTAAAACAATGATTAAAGTGGACTGCTATCGCTAGAACCCGTTGGTATCTGGGCCCACATACTTTGCTTCTTACGGCTGCGCCGCGCTTGGGATTGAACCCTGTCTTTGTGGATATTCGTATGTAAATGTCCCACTTTTGCTCCAGAAAATATGATGAGCTTAGACAAATGCGATTGCATATTTTCATAATTTTGTAATTCTAATTACATACTCGCACTTTTTCGGGTTTGTCATGTCAACATGGTTTTTTTTTAGTTTGTTACTATAATCTATACTAGTCTTTTGTATGAAATTGATATTATCAATGTATCCATCTATTTATTGTTCATATAATAACTTTTTATGATGAATCGTGACTAAGTTTATTTCCTTTACTGTTTATCAGTTTTTGAAACGGTCCCTTCGAAATAGTCCCGCCCCTTCAAGGTCACAAAAATGACAGAAATAGTACTACAAACATTTATCGGTCATTCCTCGTATGCCACTTACTTAGTCTCAAACCAAAAGCAGAAATCTTCTATCCGCATCGCTCGTTATCATTTTTTGTGATTTTCCTATGACTTTTTTATAACGATAAAATAGGGTACTTATGACCTGACTTCATTCAACATAAATGTCACATTTTGGTTCAGGGCTATAAGTGTGAGTTTACGGAAGTCTGAAAATCGGGTCAATGTTCCGATTCTTGCTAAGTTCAACTACCTTGAACCAAATCACACCAAAGCCCACGAGTAGACAGAGTATTAGAGACGAAGCGAACACAAAGAACGAGACAGGATATCATAGTCCACGCTATTTTGGGATATGTCTTAATTATTGACCAAATTCGGAAATTATCTATACTTTAAATGACATAGCTGAATTCAGAATTAATTTGTTGATTAGGTAAGTAAGTTTTACTTGTTTGTTTTTCTGTAACTGTAAAATAAGTGCAGTGTGGGACAAAGGGAGGTGGTTAGTTAGGTTGATATTCATAAGAGCCAAGTGTTTGTAAGGAACTTTTACATTTTATATTTTCGTATTGAGAAACGAATATTTTATTGGGCGATATTGATTTTTTGAACCGGTCGTTGATTTTTTCAAGGATTCTTATTAATTTTTAGTTACTTGGTGTTGGCATTTGTGTTCTTGTAAGTTGTAACAAAAACTGCCCTATGGCTATGCTTATTGTATGCGTGTGATCTCTCCCTTTGTGGAGGAACGGGAATGTGGAGACCCGTCATCACTGACCCCGACTGGAGAAGTTTATCAGGTCAAGGGGATGGCAAGGGATGACTCATCCCCGAGCATTCAGGGGAAAGGGAAACCGGGTTGGGAAAATCGATGCATTTTTTTTCCTGGTCATGGAGTGATTCTTATATAGTTCTCTGCTTTGTGAGGCTGTTTTATACACATCGGCAGAAATTGAAAAATAAGTCATGTGTTCTGCAAGATGCAAGAATTCTCCTTTTTTTTGGGGGGGGGGGGGGATAAGAAAGTGTTACAAGAGATTTTTTCCATTGCAACGATGGAATCAGTAATATTGTCTTTTGTTTGCAGGAGTAAAATGAGTTCAGAATTCTCCTTCTAATTATATGTTAACAACAGTTTCTAGATATTTGAAGAAAATGAGCTGTGTGAAAGGACAGAAAACACAGTAGAAAATAAGAATTGGCCAGAGAACAGGTGATCATTCTCTAGTCATTTTATAGACATCATGTTACACTTAGTAACCTGTTTTATTATTTAATATTATGATCATATGTAGCTTTGATTGGTTCTATGATAACATGGAAAATGGGTACAGTTATTTCTAGGTGTGACTGTGTAGCAATATTGGTCTTAGGAAATGATTATAGATGTAAATAACACACTGAACATGACAATGTGCCAGAATTTTTCTTATCCAATAGTAATAATGCATTTCGTTGTTATATCACATTATGAGATATGTTGTTGCAAGATGGTTATATAAAACTCACAGTGAAAGCCATGAGACTATGACTGGCTATTATTCTATTGTTTGTGGCCTGTTCATTTCACATGCACGTGCAAGAGGTCATTTACTCCAGAATAATAGGACTCACTGATTGGTTTACAGTTGTAGGGATCAGTCACGTCTGTATACCAAGTTATCATTCCATAAAGTAAAGATTTCAAATCGCCTCATTTTTTGCAAGTAGTTAAATTAAATGAAAAACAAACATGGAATATATTATTTAAGATGAGAGAAACTTCATGAGAAAAAATCATGTAAAAGCTGTCACATGCTGTAGCGCTGTTGTTTCATAATACTGTTATTTTATAGGTATAAAGTCTTAACTTGTAAAGGGGATAGCTATTGGAGCAATTTGGCACTACTAAATGATGTCACGAATAGGGTATTCGTGCATTGACATTTCTATGAATATGACGTCTAGTGTGAATTTACTTTTATTTTAGTTGTTCCTTTAAATGGAGTAATCAGTTCTTATCAATGTATGCAGAGTTGTATTTTGTGAGACGGAGAGATTCTAGACTTTAGGCAATTGTTGAAGAAGTAAGCAGTTTTCTCTTTCTCAAAGAAAATTGGTTTGTAGCAGGAAGATAAACATTGCAGTAAAAATAAGTTTGTTCTCGCTGAATTCTAATGAATCTTATCATATTTTTTTGTCTTTCTAGGTTTGGATTGAATTTCACTTTAGTGAGATAAACTTATACCAGTGGATATACAACAACAAATTAAACTTTTTATTGAAAAAAGAAAATGTTTGACCAGACAATTGGATATCTGCCTCATGCAATGGAAGTGGCACAGTATTCTTACAGAATGCAGTATGATATTGGGACAAGGAATCAAATACCAAGACCAAACTGCCATTGTCATTCAGAAGAAAGTCAACCCAAAATTTTACAAAGTTTACTAGGTTACCAGTTAGGAGCCAAGAGACAAACCATGCCCTCAGGAAGACAAAATAGCTGTGGTAGTCCACATAGCAATTGTTCTACACCAAGAAGTTCATTGTGTCCAAGCCCAAGCACATCCAGTAGAAGCAGCTGCCCTTCTCCAAGGAGTCATTGTTCAAGTCCACACAGTTCCGCAGAAGGACGTGGTTTTTGTTCTAGCCCCATGAATCAAGCTTGCACCAGCCCATCTTCATCTATCTATGAAAGTAAACTATTCAGCATACTTTCAAATTCAAAAAACAATTCCCATCACGAGTCTGCCACAAAATCAGTTGCAGATAAAGATCAAGAGTTTTCCAATAAAAGATCTTACAGTGTGTCGAGTTGTGATTCCATAGATGAACCTATGGATTTATCATGTAAAAGACAGCGTTCTGATGAACAGGAGCATACTCTTACCAAACAACAGGACTTTGACTTTTCAATGACCTCAAGTAAGGGTTGCAGTGCAAAGGACTCAAGTTCAATCCTTAAAGCAATCCTGTGTGGATCTCAACAAGCCACACCCAAAGCAGCCCCAATGTTACAAAAAACACCTCAAAAACTTTCACAAAATATAAATTCAGACAACCAAAGAGTAACATTAGCCAAAAAGAACTTGTTTCCAGTGTCTGCCAGAGTATCAGACTGGTTAGTAAAACTGGTACAGTTTGCAAAATCACTGCCGGAATTTGCCAGTTTATCTCACAATGAAAAAGTAACTCTTCTTTTGAATTCTTGGGCAAGAATTATGCTTTTGCTTATGGCTGAAAACAATTTTGAATTTGCTGTAACCCCAGTGCATAGTAAAAAGGACCAAACAGAAGGTGAAAAAGAAGCCAGAAATTTGGATCCAGAGATTCCTACAATGAGGTCCGTAGAAGCTATACAAGCTTTTATCCACAAATGTCAAAGTCTTGGATTGGATTCCAAAGAATTTACTTATCTGAGAATGGCAACACTTTTCAACCCTGGTAAGTAATTTTTTTGAACATTTATTACAAATGATTTAAATGTGTTAAAATTAAATTATTGTCTTTTTCCTGATATGACATGATACGACAAGAAACTTTTTATAATTTTAATATTCTGTCTGGTTCACATTGAAAACCATGATGTCTTGTATGTAGTTAATCCTGGCAAATCTGACATTAGTGCACTCAAAAATGAAGCATTGCGGCTTGACAAACACAAGAGCAATGGCCTAGCCTTGTGAAAATAATCAATAAAGATAAAAACGGATTCTAAGGCTAAATCAATAAGTGTTGCACAAAGGGGAAAAAAGCCTCTAAGCAAAGCTATCAGAATTGTTTCCAAGGTAATATGATTCAGAAGGGCAGAATTCAACATCAAGGACAAATTCATTTGTTTTTGATGGAAAGAATGTGGTCTCCTATTGGCTAAAAATGAGAATGGTTGATACTAAATCGAATACAGTCGGATCAATTTTATTTATGAAAATGTGAAGGATTTTGTCAATAAATGGTTGCATTCGGTTCTACTTTTTAATTTAAAAATGCCTTTACCACATATATAGTAACCTTCTTTTATTGAACATAATTATATAGATATGTAAGCCAAAAGTATTGATTCATGCTGGAACATTCCAATAGATATTTTCTGTTTGCTGGGTCGTCTTGACCCCTTTGAGTGCTGTTACCTGCACGCAGTATTATTAATCTGTGAATGTGACAGCAAACTCATGTTGTTTATAATGTCACATATATGATTGAATTGATTACACAGATCATAAATGTTACATTGGAAAAATTACTAGTAAGTGATAACAAAGCAGAGGTAATGTTATTTAATCTCCACTTTCATTAATTTCAGGAAATCTATTGTTGATTAGTAACTCATTGTGATTATGCAAGTCCCATTTCTAGACATGTCTGTCATAGATTCAGACAGCATTGACCTGATCAATAGTGTTGGTGGAACACTTATGTCATGGAAAGAATGAAATAACAATACATCTTAATATTAACTACTAAACAGGGGGGAGGAGATAGTTACAATTTTAAAAGGAGTTATGAACAAATAGAGAACAGTCCAGCCAATCAACAACTTTGCCTGCCATTAAATGTTGGTCACTGTTGGAAAAAAATAGCATTGACTTTATTTAAAGTTATAATCCACTAATCCTAGCAAAATGTACAAACTCGCTGCTTTTCACAAGTATGGCAATTACAAAAAAAATTGTAGTAAAAAAAAACTTATGTCCAGCCTGTTAAAATCATGTGATTGTGAGTAAAGAAGTCAATGCAATGTCATTTACCAACTACAATAAGGGCTTAGTATATTGGCTTGTTCACCATGAGGCTGTATAGGTCATACTAGCACTCTTAAAGCAAATTTTCTGTAAGAAGCTCCCCCTTTAAATGGACTGCCGCTTTATGAACTGAAAGTTAGTGTAATGATATATCAAAAAGATAATCATTCAAATTGAGGCCAATGAGGGCAAAAATGTGACCAACTTAAATTCTAGTGTACTGTAGTTTTCAATTCTGAAATGAAAATCTTAGAAAACATTCCAGATTATGAGATAGAATAACTTCTCTTTTTTAAAAAAAACGTGCTCAAACCAAGGTCATTGATATGGATTTTCAATGGTGCTTGATCCTGGTTGTTAAATCTTGTCCCAAAGTATTTATCTAACCTTGAAAGACCTCTGAGCAACTGTATGTAGCTTTAGAAGTGCATGCAGCATGAAGGCATCAAATATTACACTGTCTGGTTAACTGAATAATAGATATCTATAAATAAACCAACTGCCTCTCATTGTGAACAAAGAACGTATTGGCAATGTTCCAACAAAGTGACTGACACAGTTTTTAACCAAGCATGTTGGTTTGAGATGTGTATTGCTCTGCATTGGGCTTTTACATTCAAATAGGCATATAGTATACACTGTTCTGTAACCCTTTCATATAAAAGAACCCCCCCCCAAAAAAAAAAAAAAAATTTACCAGAAGTTAGGATTTGGTAGATAGCAAAACATGTAGTTATGGATGCTTATCCTACACATGCAAGACACATGGAGTCCTTGGAAAAAAGGTCAAGGTTTTCGTTGTGATTTCAGAAGATGCCAGTAAGAGACCATACTAGTATATCCTTTGAAGAAGTGGGTTGATAGATTTGATCTATATTTATCACCCTTATAAGTTGTTTTTTTCCTTTTTGTCTTTGTAGGTTGTTACATCACAGATAATCCTTCTTATATTGACAGTGTGAATAGTTTTGCCAGACAGGCTCTACAAGAACACATCAGCAACACAAAACAAACCGAAAAAATGAGATATTCACAGATCTTGCTCTGCTTGCCCTCTTTGTATGGAATCAATTGCAAAGTAGTGGAGAATTTATTCTGCAGACATATTTCTGGTGGTACCGACACTGAAGTTCTTTTGAAAGAAATGTTGCAGAAGCTGTAATGCGTTTTGAACAAATGAAAAAAAGATGCAGCATTGTTCCATCATATTATACATGTTCAATTAAGCAGCATTATATTTTATACAATAAATGAATTAAAGAACAATTTTTTAAGAAAAAAAATAACTAAATGCTCGTATCACAATTTTGTGATATCATTCAATCACTGCAAACAAGTTTGGCTTAGCCATATCATTGTACTCACAACCAAACTGCATGCACCCTAGTATATGTATGTTATCTGACCTCTGAGGTCAAAAGCAACCATCTTGGAAAGCATGTTGACCATGCCATTTTATTTATATTTTTCCAACTCATCCTGTAAGGTGATGATCAAAAGTAAGACCTCTTGAGTTCCTTTTTGAATAAATGCTGATATTTAAAGGTTTGAGTTGACTCTGCTGTGCAGTGCATTATTTTAATAACTCATTTGAGGTTGTCTTGTTTAGCTGTACTTATACATGACATTTTGTGGAATTATGTGTGAAAAAGTTCTGAAACCATATGAATTCACATGCTTACTTTGTAAAATTGAAATTTTGTAGAGAGATTTTGAAACAATTGTAATTTATCTCGATATGAAATATATTTTGATTAAATTATAAGTCTTATTATTGATGTGTCACTGTTTAAAACATAAGCTTTATAAGTAATATAAAGGGATTAAACTGTACTTTAAAAAAAAGATATAATAGAATTGCTAAAATTGCATACATTCCAAATTGTGTATGTCTGCTTTTTGATCCTTTCATGTTTTATGCTAATTGTTGATATTCAAATGAAATTTGAAAGTTCTTACTGTATGGATCAAAATAAAAACTTATTTATTATTCATGTCAGACAGTAGCAGACTAATTAGCTATGGTCATGAGTTGTGGATTTTGAGATACTGTTAGACAGTAGCTTAATCCAAGCACATGATATCTTAGTTTGTAGTATGTTTGTCAAACTGGTTCC
This sequence comes from Pharyngocirrus eroticus, assembly GCA_033118115.1. Classification (NCBI taxonomy): domain Eukaryota; kingdom Metazoa; phylum Annelida; class Polychaeta; family Saccocirridae; genus Pharyngocirrus; species Pharyngocirrus eroticus. The sequence continues at coordinate 9,715 of JAVSBT010388293.1, forward strand.
CAGCCTGGTGAATCTGTTAGTGCTTAGTTGTCTTTTGTATTGTAAGATTTTTTCTAAACAGAAACAAAAAAGATATGTCTGTAATTGTGTTCGTGACATTTTCATATTCTCTTTGAATGCAATAAAATATTTATTATATTTATGAAGTCTAATTATTGTCTTACTTTTTCATCAAAAAAAAGCTTAGGTACTCACTTATTATTAATATCTTATTATTGAACTATCTGAAAAGAACCATTTTCTATACAAAATATAGAATTTTTTTTTTTTTTAGAATGATCTTCAAAACCCAAGGGTTGAATTAAGTATACTGCTCAGCACAATTTCAGACCAGAGTTTTCATTTTGATGATGCCTAGATATTTCCTGGAGGGACTTTTAAAAAACAAAAAAATGGCTTTTTGCAAGCTATTACCCTCTATTATTTCCCTTGGAACATTACCAAAATGACTTCTTTGTACTCCCTCAAGCATTAGGTATCTGTTTTGAACCTTTGTTACAGTTCTCTGATAAAAGAGAAGCTTATGTGCCACCTGGGCAGTACCAGTACCTAATGCAAATGGCCCCATCCCAAACTAGATGGTATCATTATAACAACGTCAGTAGCTTTGATGTGTATGCAAACCAAATCTGTCTAAATATTTGTTTATTATTTATAGTACAATCTCAAATAAACTGATTGTTTTCAAAATTAACAGGCACCTCTAGGTTGCAAAATAAGGTAAAAAGATCTCTAAAAATTAAGATTGACCGACTTTTTAAAAACTAATCTGGCATTTAATCAATAAAGCTGTGAAGGCATTATAAAAATGTAGTTATGTTTGAAATTTAAGATTGATTGAATGATTTTTTTATATTTTATCAACAAAAATGTAAGTAATTAGTGTAATGTGCCTGATCAATCAAAATCAATCAAAACTAATTAGCCGACTAAAACTTTCGTCAAATGTTGTTATGTTGTGACTTGAACTCCATGGTTTAAAACCCAACAAACCATAAAATACCCTTTTGTGTATGAGTCATTTATATTTCAATGAAAATAGCAAACCATATAACAGTTAACAAATGACATTCAAAATATATGTAAAAAAACATACACACTCAAGCTCAAGCCCTTATATTTGTTTCTTATGTCATACAACAATCAAAATATCAATATATATGTAAGCTAATGCAATGATTAACCAATAAAATCAACCTTGCCAATATATACTCTGCAAAA
>JAVSBT010388404.1:0-10931 GCA_033118115.1 Pharyngocirrus eroticus
GGTTTAGCATCCATGGTTGTAACACCTTGATGCCACTATTTTGCGCCTTTCGGCCCAGTACTTCCGACTTCAGCCTGTTTTTCTGTCAGGGTGTGCTCCCTTAGACTTTTTGGTCTTGAGAATGAGAGACAGATAATTACATTGTTTTCGGCCATTGTCACCTGTGTTCTGTTATGTGCCATGGGGATAGAATCCATGACACAGGTCCACACTTTACATCCTTTCCGATGGATGGGGAAACAAGCCAGATATTTCTGATACAAATAACAGAGCAGAGTTCAACTTTTAGCCAGAAAGAATTTGCCTCGAGCAGGGTTCGTACTCATGCCATAGGTGTATGCCTGATTCTTGATCAAGTGCCTTTAACCACTTGTTCTCCTTGTTCCCCTTTGAATACCTGCACCTCATTTCAGTTGGAAAGATGTTCCAGTAAAGAAATAATATGGTAATTATATGCATCCCACTTGGGCAAATCTATCATTTTGTGTAAAAGAACATATTCTGAACAATTCATATAATTAAACAATATTGTGTAGTTACGTACAATAAGAATATGCATGAATAGTGTATTTGTCTGCACTACATTTCTGGGTTTTTTCAAAAGGTGGAATCAATCTCATACTGAATCAATTGTACAGTTTGCTTGCACAATTGGTATGGTTTTCAAATCATAAAGAGGAATTATAGCAGTAAACCATGATGAAATATATCATGAAATTGATACATGCCCTCTTTAAAGGGGTTAACTCAATAATCAAAAGAGAGATTATAGAAGCTAATCCTACTGTTGAATTCATAAAACTTAAATACTGAAAGGTAGTGATGATGACACTGAAGACTTATTATCATGTTAAAATCAATCAATTTGCATTCTGACAATGGCATAATAAAGATTAAAGAAGTAAACAAAAATCAGATGGAGACCATAATTTTCTATGATAATCAATTTGAGGATTTATAACTTATGAAAGATAACAATTGAATCATGTTGCATCCTTAATTTATTTCATTTTAATGACCTTATTTGAGGGGTCATCTATCAACAGATACTATGAATGGAGTATTTGGTATTGTATTATTAGATTTTCGAAAGTTGAATATGAAATCCAAGTATTTGATAATGATAATCAAATACAATCATAAACCATTGCATGTAGTGGCCTCTTAAGAGGGGTTAAGCCTATGTTGAGATATTCTGAGTTGAAATTTTAATTGTGGAGTTGATTTATGAGTGAAAAAACTTAATTCGTTCATAAGTTTATGAAATTTAAGATTTAGATCATGTGAATCCTGTATAATTGTAATTTGTATGTACTTAGAATTGGGAAAATTAAAAAATCGACTAAATTCAAGTTGCGTTAACATCTCGGCAAATGAAAGATTATTTTTGTTTTTGAAAGTTGAACCTTTCTTGTTATATTGATGATTTCATAGTATCCAAATTTCATCTAAAAAAATAGTATACATAGTTTTATTTAAGCTCATCTGTGCATTATAGTAATATAAGTATAATTGAACTTAACTTTTTTGATGCACTGTGTATGAAGCTTTGAGAAATAAATCTTTCATAAACAGTGCATCACAAAAAGTTTAGTTCAATTATTCTTATAAAATAGTGTACATGTATTCAATTTGTATTCAAGGCATTTTGTGTGTAATGGCCAATAAATACTTCTAATTTGTGTTAAGATCAACACTCAGTTTTAATGTACATATTTCTTCAAAGATGAATAAGAGATGTTTATCTCTATATAAAAAGAAATTCTGTAACTCATTTGAGTGGCCTATTATGCATGGGTCAAAGGTCATATCTTTGATAATTTTAGGCCATTTTCTCCACAAATAAAATTGAAAAAATATCCAAAGTATTTTTTTGTTTGTTTTCTGTTTTAGTTTGTAATAAATTCACAACTGACTTTTATTTAGTTGTGAATTCTTTGCTTAAATTACAAAAAATGAAGTGTTTGCAACAATTTTTATCAGTTCATAAGATATTGTCCCAGGGTAAATGAAATATCTCTAAAACCATTGGTCAATGGAGCAAGTGACTTATGAAATTTACTCGCCCGAATGCAGTTTCAATCAATGGAGCAGTACATTTAGCCGATTGCCTCACTGGGAGCAGTTGGGTGCAGGGAGTCAGTGGCCCGTCCCCGGCTAAAAAAGGTGAAGAAAATAAGATAAACTGAAAAAGATTCTAGGCTACTTGTAGCACCCTATAGAATACAAAATGTTAAGTGGAGTTTCTGAAATATGAATCTCTTAGAACCAACCAACAAGAAAGAAGACATGCCTGATTACCCAAAAAATATTCATCAACGCCTATATCTTTCCTGATCAAAGCATTTTCTGATCAAATAATAAATTCATGGCAAATTGTGATTCAAATTTCTATCAAATTAATAATATTAATACCCTCTATGTTTAAAATTCATGAAAAAGCCAACCTTCCGTTCTTGAAGATTTTCTATACATTCTAAGGAACTTTTCAGGAACAGCAATAATGAGGTAGATACTATAGACGCTTTTAAAAATGGAATAATTTCAATCTTCACAAATGTCTTGGTATTGTATTTAGTTGTATGGTTGCTAGGCGTTTTAAAATACGCCTGGCAAGAATTTAATAAATAAACCTTCTTCTTCTGCACAGAGAGTCGTTTTCAAAATCAATAACAACTTTTCATTGGTTTTTACTTCAAAGTACTTCCCTGTACCATTGGATGGAACTTCCCACTACGACGTTTAATTTCTACTATGTCTTTTAGGATTACATTCTTGAATTCCGCTTATGGTTCATTTTCAGTGCTCACATACCAGGGTGTATACATTCATGTACTTTGAGTTTGACAAATATACATTAGTGGTTGAAGACGGTTGGATTTCACTGCGATAATTCAATTGTTGAAAGCAAACAAGGTATTGTCTTTGCTTACTATTGTTTCTGTAAAGTCTACGAACTTTATTATTGATTAGTAAATAGAATACACTCCTATGAAATATGCTGAGTGATGATATGGAAATACATACTGTAACAATGGTGTCTCTTCTATTTGCAGTGGTGCTAATATCTCATTGTAGCATAAATAAGACGTATCTTGCCACCACTTGCTTCTGATAATGTTTGGCAATAACGATAAATGACAATTCATAATTGTTACAAATATCTTTTATTTTTAGCCAGAGAGTAATGAGAGCTTATACAATCATGTATTTTGATGTTGCTTACCGGTACATGTATTTCATATTTTGTTATTTTTGTATGGCTTAGATCTATAACTTTACCATATCAAGCACGTTTCTTTGATGTCATGTTTTAAATACACAGTGTAATTACGTATAATGATGGTTCTTAGTTTATTACACTTATTCAAATTAACACTGAATTATGAACATCTTTTACTAGGAAACTGAAAAGGCGAGACAGTGTGACGAGAAGATAGATATTTGAACAGGAAAATGAAATTGAAAATGAAATTGAAAATTAAAAAACTGGTAAGACATTTTATTTGGGGGTCTCAACTGTAAATCAAATTTCAGAATATGACAGTATTGAAATATGAGTAGAAGTAACCTTTTCTTTCTCGTATTTAAACATTAAATTCTTTATCATTTTTAATAACATTATGAAGCTCCGACAGTAATTCAGAACTACATAATTATCTGCTGTATACTATTACTAAATACATCATTATTAGAGACTGTCATTTTTTATGCAGTAACCCTATGTTATAGACCCAATGCATTTCAGACAAAATGCAAAACTTTCTCAGGGTGTTCGGACCAATAGACTAAGCCCTTATCGTAGTTGGTAGTTGCCATTTTGGCAATCATCCAAGGATTAGAGGATTATACATTTAATTAGTGTCAATAATTTTCATCAGTGTTGTAACAATTGGATCCCTGTTCTTCTTTGTCATCAACTCCTTTTGATTAAAACGGTATACCACCCCCCCCCCCCCCCCTTGTTGTTGGTTTTTTAAGGTCTATGGACAAACAGTAGAAGGGTGAGCGACTTTACCTAAGATTATATCTAGATGGAGATTTAAAGATGGGCATGTAGCTCCGAGCTTTTGTTGTATGGGTGTCTATATGCCTCTTAAATATGTTAATTTTCATATTGTTTTGCAGATTGGTCTAGATGTTGACAAGGATATAAAAGCCAACTCAGATACTGCAGAAACTGAGCATGCGCTAACCAGTATAGCAGAATCAGGCCCACAGATTTTCACGATAGAAGAGAATTCTCATTCCACCTCGTGTGATGATGACAAGAAATCTCCTCCCTGGTATGATGTTTCTTGTAGTAGGGAGACTAGGAATCGTGGTTGCTCTACATTTCTCTCTGTTCTTTCTTCGGGGCTCAAAATTGTTGTTCAACTTCTGTTGATTGCAATATTTGAGATAAAGGACTTTGGGTTGCAAGAATTAACAGCTGATTATGAAGAGCACTGTGTTAGCAATGCCATTTCTAAATATGATATCCAGGCCATCATATTCACTCTTTTGTCGTGTATTGCAATAGAATGTGCTGAGCTTGCAGTTCGCTGGCATTGCTTTAACATTGAAGAAAAAAATAAAATGTTTACCAAAACATTTAGATCAATATCTTTTAGTCATTTCTGGATAACTATTGGATATGTGATGTCAAGTTATGCTGTGTTGTTAGATATGAGACTAAAAGAAGAAGATGAAACTTTTCGAAATAACAGCAGAGCCTGTGTACATGAGCAAAACGTTACTGATATGTATGAACAAAATGACACTGATGTGTATGTGCAAAATGGCACCTACATGTCTGTACAAAATATTACCTATGCATTTCAGCATGATGTATCATTTAAGCATGGTGCCTTAGGTAAGCTTATTGGGGGTGTGATTGTATTTTCAGTTTTTCAATTAATGTTGACACCATTTGTGTTAAAGTCATCTATACCCGGTCTAGAAAGTGCATTGGATTTATGGCTGATATCAGTTGTAATTTCAAGTTATTTGCAGAGTGTTATTTATATAGACAATACTTTCATTTATACCATCCTTATTGTTTTGGGTCTTGTAATCGCTGGGTATTTAATCTTTTGGATCAAACGGATGACTGCTCTATGTTTTAAAAAGAAGAAACACAATAGGATAGCACAGCTAAATCTTTAATATTTGGGATTATGAATGATTTGCTTGGATTTGGGATTTCGACCTTTCTAATCTTTGTGATCAAGGATTTTTGTTTTTATTTTCTGGGAATGTGGGAGTGAACCCCCCCCCCCCCCCCATTCCATAAATAAAACTTTGATAAGTTTTATGGTCATCTTAGGGGTAATTGAACGTTAGGGGAGTAATTTGAAAACTGACTCAGATTACAGGCCAAGGGTAACTTGAAATCCATTTCAATTACTAAGTTCATTATGCTCAGTAGCACAAATTAAATAGACATGGTAGACATTCTCTTTTTCACTTTGTACAATGATAATTCAACTTTAAAAAAATAAAAAACAAAGGAGAGTCCTTCATTGAATTCATAAATGTATTTTTTATTTATTTTATTTTATTTATTGCAGTTTTTTTTCTATTACTGATTCACGTGACGCAATATCTGTTGAAAAATGCTCTTTCCTTGATAAGTATGCAAACATTTTGTTTTTAGTGCCTTTCTTAATTTTTTGTACAATTTTAAAAGTTTTTCAAACAAAATACTTATTCAACGTGGGTTTTGATATGAATAATCTACTATGGGATTAGAAATAGGGAATAGGATAATTATATATATAAAACAATATATTGTGAACTTTTCAATAAGATAACTTGCATTACACTGATATGTGACGAAAACAATGTTTCAAAACAGGCTGTGTTAAAAAAAAAGGAGAGCCTTTTTATTTTGTCATATTGTCATTCATTTCAATCATTTTATTTTATGGTATCATAACTATGAAAATATATTACAGCAAACATGATGTAACATAATGATACCTGTATAAGGTTTAATTTCCACTCTTTTTGTCCAAGTCATTTAAAATCTACTTTACATTCTTATATTTCTGTCCTATGTTTTTTTGTTAATGTTTTAGTCTATATGTTTAGATGCTTGTGTATGTCTTGTATATAACGTGTGTATGTCTTCTATGTATGGAGGGTCCAATGGAGGACCAGTGAGTGTAGCTTAAAAAAAATTGAGACAAGTAAAACTGTTTTATTATGATATCTGATTTTTTTTTTGCAACAATATTTAAGCAATAATTGAAAGGGGAAAAACCGTGTTAGCGTGTAAGTTTTTTTTATTAACAATTGTTTTACAATAGTTATCCAGAAATGACTAAAAGATACTGATCTTAATGTTTTGGCCAACAATTTCTTTTTGTCGTCAATGTTAGAGAAATACCAACGAACTGCAATCTCAGCACACTCCATTGCAATAAATAACAATTATGTTGTTTTATGGTATCATATGAAAACATAATGTAGCAAAAATGATGTAACATTTTGATAACTATATCGAATCATTATGTAAAATGGAAAATAATCTTGAGCAATTGCTAAAAATGCCCATTTTACTGTTAAAACGAATTAAAAATCCGTCGACTTCTACTGTTGTTGTTTTCCTGTTTATGAAGAGTTAGGGTGGGTGAGCCATAGCCAAAGCTTAGCAGTCATGAAGAATAAAAAAAGTAAGCCACTGAGAAAAGTTTAAAAACTACACTCAAAGGACAGGACTCATGTTACTGCAGTACATTTTGTATGATACTTGTGAAAAAGGAAGGTTAAACTGGGCATCTTCAGTAAAAGAAATATTATTCAAACAAAGGGTTTTGTATAATTGATCAACAGATCGTCGGACGAGAACACAAAGGCTCCATAACTGATACATGATTCTTCATCAGATAGAGCTTTTGCGTTCTCATGTAACGAAATGTGGTTTACAAATCTCGCAGCAAATAAAAATTAGATTATGTTTAGGACCTTTAAAAATGTTCTAGAGTCAGAAAGTTACTTTTTATTGTGTAAAATAATTTAAATGTAGAAAACCTTTAACAAAATTAAGATGCTCAAAGCATTAATTAGAAATATAGCAGCCCACACACAAAGATATACCAAGAGAAGAAAGGTTGTGCAAACTGGGTAGCATAAAAGCACAAAAGGCATCGATGGAATAGAAAACGAACATAATTTTGTTCTGTCTTGTCCAACATATAAGGACATTAGAAATTAATACATCAAAGTAACACGAAAATTTCCTGGAATTTATGTTAGCAGACGATCCAGAGAGTGATAAATTTAGCACACTATATTTGTCATGCCTCCAATTTGACACAAAGCCATAACAAGAGAAGAAAGGTTGTGCAAACTGGATAGCATACTCTTGTTTATGTTGCATAGAAAAATAAATAAAAACTTTTTCATTGGTTTTTACTCTAAAGTACTTCCCTGTAGCACTGAATGGATATTCTGAATCAGTTTTATATTCTGAATTCCCCTTATGGTTCAGTGCTCACATACCTACATGTATGAATTCACGTACTTTAACATTAACAAAGATAGATGATACATTATAGGTTGAAGACGTTTGAGTGTCTCACTGCCATCTTTAAATTGTTGAAAGCAGACCAGGTATTTTCTTTGCTAACTATTGTTTCTGTAAAGTCAATGAACTTGATTATCAATTAATGAATATAATACACTCATAGAAAATGAACGGTTATGTTTAGTGCTGATATGAAAATATATACTGTAACAATGTCATCTCTACTAGTTTCAGGGGTGCCAATTTCTCACTAATAAGACGTAGATTGGCATCACTTGATTTTGTGTTGACGTCAATTTAACACTTAATATCGCCTACCGGTATTTTTTGGCAAATGACGCTTAATATCAATTCAAATTTGTAAAATATATCTTTTATTTCTAGCCAGAGCGTAAGGAGAGCTTATATTTTGATTTTGTCTACATGTATTTCATATCTTTATATTTTTTTATGGCTAAGATCTAGTATAACTATACTATATCAAGCACGTTTCTTTGATGTCATTTTTTAAATATAATATACGTATAATGGTCCTTAGTTTATTACACATATTAAAATAAACACTAAATTAGGAACATCTATTACTAGGAAACTGAAAAGGCGTGACAAAGTGAAGAGAAGATATTTGAACAGGAAAATGAAATTGAAAATAAAAAAACAGGTAAGACATTTTATTCGGGGGTGTCAACTGTCAATTGAATTTCAAAATATGACAGCATTAAAATATGAGTGGAGGTTCATTTGTATTTCTCTTATTTAAACATTAAATTTTTTATCATTTTTAATAACATTATGATGAAGCTCAGACAGTAATTCAGAACTACATAATTATCTGCTGTATACTAAATACATAATTATCAGAGACTGAATTTTTTAATGCAGTAACCCTATTTTTATAGACCCAATGCATTTCAGACAAAATGCAAAACTTTCTCATGGTGTTGGGACCAATAGACTAAGGTTTAGTGGATTATACATTTAAATAGAGTCAATGCTTTTTTTTCATCAGTGTTAATTGGATCCCTGTTCTTCTTTGTCAACAATTCCTTTTGATTAAAACGGTATACCCCCCCCCCCCCCCCCTTGTTGTTAAGTTTGTTTAAGATCTATGGACAGACAGTAACGAGTGAGCTACTTTTCCCCCTAAGATGGTAACTGGGCAGAAACTTCAAGATCTGACCGTTTGTTGTACGGGTTTCAATATGCTTTTTTTTAGATATACATGTACATGTAAGTATTTTCATGTCGTTTTGCAGATTGGTCAAGAAGTTGACAAGGATTTAAAAGCCAACTCAGATACTGCAGAAATTGAGAATGCGCTAAACAGTACAGCAGAATTAGGCCCACAGATTTTCACGATAGAAGAGAATTCTAATTCCACCTCGTTTCATGACCTTTCACCCCAGTGTGATGATGACAAAAAATCGGCTCCCGGGTGTGATGTTTCTTGTAGTAGTGATACTAAGAATCGTTGTTGCTCTACATTTCTCTCTGTTCTTTCTTCGGGGCTCAAAATCGTTGTTCAACTTCTGTTGATTGCAGTATTTGAGGTAAAGGACTTTGGATTGCAAGAATTAACAGCTGATTATGAAGAGCACTGTATTGGCAATGCCATTTCTATTTATGATATCCAGGCCGTCATATTCATTCTTTTGTCGTTTATTGCAATAGAATGTGCTGATCTTGCAGTTCGTTGGCATTGCTTTAAAATTGACGCCAAAAAAAAATTGTTGGCCAAAACATTTAGATCAGTATCTTTTGGTCATTTCTGGATAACTATTGGGTATGTGATTTCAAGTTATGCTGTGTTGTTAGATATGAGACTAAAAGAAGAAGATGAAACTTTTAGAAATAACAGCAGAGCCTGTGTACATGAGCAAAACGTAACTGAAATGTATGAACAAAATGTGTACGAGCAAAATGGCACAGCCATTTATGTGCAAAATGTAACATATGGATTTCAGCATGATGTATCATTTAAGCATGGTGCCTTAGGTAAGCTTATTGGGGGTGTGATCGTATTTTCAGTTTTTCAATTAATGTTGACACCATTTGTGTTAAAGTCATCTATACCCCAAAAATATCGTGGGAAGTTATATTGTGTATCTTTTGGGGCGACCTTTTGCATATTCGTGATTTTCTTTATTGTTCAGTCAGTTGCATCAAACAAGGCAACATTCCTACTTGTTTTCGTTGTCGGTTTCTTTGTTTTTACATTCTCCTATTTCTTTCAATTATTTATAAATATACTCGGTCTAGAAAGTGCATTGGATTTATCCCTGATATCAGTTGTAATTACAATATATAATCCGCAGGATGATACATATACAGATGATATTTTCATCTATACCATCCTTATTGTTTTGGGTCTTGTAGTCGCTGGGTATTTAATATTTTGGATGAAACTGATGACTGCTCTATGTTTTAAAAAGAAAAATCCAAGTGGTTAGCACAGCTGAACACAAAGCTTCAGACTCGATGTAAGGAATTAATTTCACCTCCCCTATACTTTTTGTCGCAACTTTATTTATTAATGATGTAACGCAATATCTGTGAGAAAAAAACGCTCTTATTTAGACGGATATGCAAAAATGTTATTTCAAGTGAACATTTTCTAAACATGTATGCAAGTTTAGAACTTTTTTTAACAAAGTACTTATTTGATAAGACTTATCATTCTTTCGTATTAAAACACTGATTCTTAAAAGTGTAAAAGGGGCCCTTTGCACATTTCTAATGGGACTGTTACATGGGCTTTGACATGGAAAATCTACTTTGGGATTAAAAATATGGAATAGGGTCTATTTCATGTGTATATTATATTTTGAGAAGAATTATTCGACTTTGGAACAATTATAATTGTTGTTATTTCTGGTGAAAATGTATATTGTGAACTTTTCAGTAAGATTACTTACTTTACATTGATATGTGACGAAAACAAACTTTCAAAACAGGGCCTGTAATAAAAAATGGAGAGCCTTTTTATTTTGTCCTATTTTGTACATATACACATACATGGTAAAGGTATTTACATAAAATTAACATAAAATGAACAGGCAGCAGCATGGATGGCAGTGTTAACTATATCAAAAACAATGTAAATATTTCATATATTCAGCAGGAAATGTAAAGTAAAAAGACAAAAAAACAAAATAAATCAGAACAGTATAAAAGTCTACTCTAGAAGAGTAAAAAGACATAAACCCTAGTTAGGAAAAACTGAGATTCATGGAGAAATAAAACTTTTTTTTTCTTCAAGAGTTCAGAACTTGTAACAATTTTACATTGATTCTTCTACAGCAAATGTGTACTGTATTCAAATTGTAAATAAAAAAAGCAATATTATAAACTGTATTTCTTCTGTCCGAGGCTTCATTGATTGTTTATGCCAATGCAAATCCACAAAAAAAGTTGATAC
>JAVSBT010388515.1:0-10930 GCA_033118115.1 Pharyngocirrus eroticus
AGGGTGAACATTACATCAAAAATGGAAGGAACCATGTTGTGCCAAAATTTATGCATGAAAATGAGAATTCTGTGAATTGCATCTATTTTGTACACTTTTAAGGAAGAATCTATTTTCTTCTAATTAATAATTATTAATTATGAGATAGACTTAGTATTCGACTCTAGAAATATTTGTTCTCACTATTCATAACTTTAGGTACTTTTTACATTGAAAACCCTTAAGACTATAACCCTATACATCATTATACATGAAGGTATACACGTTGCATTGGTCCATCTTTCTATGGTGACTGGTGCCTGGATGTGAAGCTTAACCTTGCTCTAGCTTTCCTAGAATTGTAGTCAAACCACCTCTGTACGCTACTTCTAAGCTCTATTTTATCAAAACTAAAAAAATAAACATAATAGCATTCTTAAACAAAACCATGGTTATACAGAGTAAAGTTCTGTAGTTAGTTAAGTACAAAATATACGATCGGTTGCCAATATTTCTATTGAAATGTATGTATACACGATGTATAGTTTACAATAGTAATTTACATTCAAAACCTTTCTATTATCATAATGAATCCTATCTTAAAGTTATGGAAACATACTTGATGATAAAACATGTCATATGCTTAATGGATTGACAATATTATGAACACCATTAACCTGTAGGCATTTATGTGATTGCTATATAGACAAAGTATTGCTTCAATTCCATAGGATGATAGGAACGTATTCTCAATGTTATGACCTTTATGAGCTAACAACATCTGAAGAAGGTCTGCACGATAGAACCAGACAGTGGGTGGAACATGGGGGTCAGCCAAATTCAATCACATTTTGCATGTTATATACCTGGGTGGTACTATTATCAACCACATAATTCTTTGCCCCCAGATATTTATAGTTATTTATAGGCAAGTTGTGACCGTGCGAGTAGAGAAACTTACAAGGCTAATTCACTTCTCTTTTTCGTATGACAGTTTATTTGCTAATCCTACAGGGTTTTACTTTATATGATTCTAAAGGAAAATTAGCATCTATTACATTATTTTTTTTGTCCTAAAAATGGAAAAAAATAACTAGTAGCTACACCTGCATGGGTATGTCGAAATCCGTAATAACTTAATGACTACTATGACAACCAGCATTTTTTCGTAAGCCTTGGTAACAGCATTCAGACTTATTCAAATCTACAGTATTCAAGCAAAATGAGCATTATCGACTTATGATGCAAAATCAATGTTTATCTTTGCTGCATCTATATCCAAGGGTTTGATACTATTTGAGGGCTTAACCTTGGCTAAGTTCCTACGAAGGTGACTTAATATACAAGACACCATAGATACAATTTTGTAACCATGAATATGGTTTTTAAGGAAAACCGTGTATATTATAACATAGGTAGGAGCGTATTTTCCATCCGGTGTCCTCTATGAGCAAACAGCAACAAAACGAAACACAAGACAAAACTTCTCTGTTAATTGTAAACTTGGCAATTGGTTAAAGATTAGCAATACGGTAGGTTGTGGCAGTGCGAATAGAGGAACCCAGATGGAAAATCCACACCTTTTTATATAATCTGATGAAAATAAATGATCATAAAATTATGATATTAGAATACTAAAGTAACAGACTAAAAAGATCAGGAGCAAAAGTTCCACCAATTGGCTTGATATTAAGGGGAGAGTATAACCCTGTAATCATTCATTTTGGCCTATTAAAGCGCTGTATACATATACACCAGTAGCTTTAAGAGTTTGTGGGATAAAGTATAGGGTTGTAGTATACCAATTCCTCACAAATGTATACACCGCTTTAAGACCAGAATGTGTTTAACATGAATTTAGGTCCTTTTATATGTTTTACATACCATATTTTGGTTTCATGTTGATATTCAAATTTGTTATTGCCCAAATTACACATTTCCTAAGAGCTGTAATTAATAGCCATCATGCCTAATTAACAATGTTTGGTACTTGATAACATACTTTGCCATGTTGGCACATTACACAAGTCATATGATTGGAAAGATCAGGACTTGAACTTTTTAAATGTCAAATTTCCCATGATTTAAATTGTGGCAGTTAAATAAAGGTGTATGATAGAATAACCGAAATTTCAAAAATAATCATTAGATATAATTTATGACAAATGGGAAGAAAAACTGGGTTGAACAAAAATAAAGTGTATTTGAAGCTTTTTGATATAAAAAATATTGGGCATGGAAGTAAGGACCGATTTCTCAATAATATGATTTTCATGAGATACTGTTAGGTTGTAAATCTGATATCTCACTACATAAAGATAAAATAAACTTGAAATTTTGCATAGTTGTTCTTTATAATGTAAAGGGGAGCTATATACATGTATAGTAGCAAAATGGTTTTAAAAATATAGTTACTTTTTTCTGTGGAGTATTTTACAACTTAAAGGACCAATTTCTCAATACATTATTTTCATGAGATTCTCCCACCCTGCTCCTTACTATTCTGAACATAATTTAGAAATTAGGGCTTGATATCTATTATATTAATTGACATTGAGCGTTTGTAATGAACACCACAAATGGTGGTGGCCATCTTGATTTTCCGTCTCCCGAAAGAGGGTTGGACCCAAAAAATATTTGTTTGCATGTTTCTTAGTACAGGATAGCATTTGGTTAGCTTTATTTTTTTATTTTTTTTCCAATAAGAAAGAAATAGCCCGCAGGGTTACACTCTCCCCTTAATGCCGCCGTCTAGCAGTTTTAGTAAAAGTAGATTACCAAAAATGATCTTCATATTAAAGATTAGTATTTCAGATGCACGTTGGAGTCTGGAAGATAAAAGTAATTCAAGGCTTTGGGTTGAGCTTGAAACCAGAACTGAATTCGTTTATTAAAGTTAGCTTGTACATCACAGAATGCAGATTAGATAATAATCATTTACATATTTTTGAAATTGAATGAAATCACTTATTGCATAGGTCATTTTTTTCAAACACTTACAAAAACAAAATTGATATAAATGTAAAAATATTAAGACTTTCATTTTAGTTTCATTGGCTAATTTTCGTAATATATAGATTTAAGTGGAATGTTAGAGTGAGGCGTGCAATGTAAGAATGCACCAATTATATATATATTTAATGGGGAGCAAGTGGCGTAGTGGTTGAGGCACTTGATCAAGGATCAGACATAGACTAAATAACAGATATGTTAGAAACATTATATTACCAAGACTGCTGTGCACTATTGTTTTTACATAAATGTCTTTCAGGTGTAGAAGCTACAAGAACTAACTGTTGTAATCATTTTTCTATTGGGGTGAAACCATTAAGATCTCTGCGCTTTCTGCTTAAAGTGGCACACTTATTGTCAGGAATAGAAAAGTATGGAACAGACCAATAGTAAGGATTGAAATATGGCCAAGACATGTCGGGAATTCTGGGTAAAGATACACCAAGAGAAGGCAAAGGCAAATTGAAAGTTAACTGAGGAAGATCCAGATTCAAGAAATCCAAATATCTGTCCAAATCCCATTTGAATTGTAGATCAAGGACATCAATATTTGGGAGATTAAGATGGTCCAGATGATTGAAATCAATGTTAAAGCTTGGGAGACTTGGGAAGGAATTTAGTCCAGGAATACGAGAGATAATTTCATTGAGTATGTCCTCTGCCCAACCCAGCAAAGCACTAAATACAGAACTAATACCATTGATGATATCTTGGACACTGAAGCAAATATTAGAAGCTCTTCTAAGACGGGACAATTTAGAACCAAGGAAGCTATAAGCTTCTTCTTTCTCAAGGAAAATATCAGCACTGCGTCTTCGGCGCCAACCAGAAAAGAAATTTACTATAGCTTTTCCAGCTTCAGATGTCCTTTCACCAACTTCTCTAGAAATTTCTTGAATGAATTCCCATGTACGTTCTGCAGCTTCAGCAGCAAGTTCTATTGGATTTGGAATACAGAGTCTTCTATTTAAGGCATAGTTAATTTCACCAAAGATATCAAACAATGGGCCAAGGGAATTGATAAAGCTATTTAACAGGTTATAAATGTTGTAAATAACACCACTTGGTAAAATATTATCTAGTTGACTAAGGAGGTTATCATACGCACTACATGCAGAGCCAATTCTACCAAAGGCTTGGTTCATAGTTTGAGGGGTTGGCAATAAGTTAGACGTAATACTTTCAGAGTTTGAAACCTTTGAGTTGCGCAAAGTTGATGAAGGCATAGCACAAATGCAATCTCTTGATTCTGCAGAGACCTTGTGTACAATGCTGGCCATTTTCTCAACTCTTTTCAAAGCCCTTGTTGCATTATCTGCAGCCGTATATACTTGAGTAAAGCGATTTTTCCAAATTGGATATAATTTGTCATCAACACGCTTCATTCTAGTATAAGCACTGCTAATTGTACTTTTAGCTCTCCCTACAACAAGTTTGAAGGTTTTAGCTATTGGGCCAACATAGGGAAGATTACCCATTGCAAAGAGAGTATTATGTAAACCATTCAAGCCATCTCTAACCCTTTTAGTAAGAGAAGTTGCACTATGGAATCGAGAGATCTTTGTTTTTACATTTTTAGCTGTATATTTCACCCTTGCAGTGCAAGCACCATCACTAGCTGCATTGCTTTTCAAAGTGTTAACCTGGCTAACAAAGCTATTGGTCTTTGGAACATAACTACAAGCTTCCCTCTTATAACTACGCATGGCATCTTGTAAATTAACAAGTTGGGATTTTAATTGTCTCTGGAGGATATCTTCTTCATTGGTGGATTCTGTGGACTCTGTGGATTCCAGTGATGCTTTAGATGAATCTTGACTTTCGAAGGAGGAATCAAATTCTTCCGAAACATTCTTATTTTTCCACATATTGTCAATTTTGACTAAGTCTTTACCTATAGAGAGACTAAATTCTTTCAATTCACTGTAGAAATATTCTAAGGCATCTATTTCTTGGAAAAGTTTTTCTATTTCAGTAACTATGCTCACTATGTCTTCCTCATTTTCAGTTTCAATCGCCAAAGCCAGTTCAGCTTTCAATTCTTGCAATCTGTGAAGACAACAGAAATTTCCCATCAGTTTCAAAGTAATATACATGTATAAACTCTTATTTTTTTTTAAATTAGTGTATTTTTTTCACTTTTCATTTCACAACCAAACTATTTTTCTACCATCTATGATGCTTAAATAGCGTTAGGCTTCTTCAGGTATAATTGAATATAAACAAAAATCTCAACTTATATATCACATTAAATGATTTTTTTTGTTGGTTTGATAAACAAATGAAAGAATTCAACTTTATAAAACGATTAACTACTCGTACAATACAGCTTATCATTAACATTGTTTCAAGACATTCAAAATTTGTTTCTTTGTGCAGTACCAATCAGAGACATATTTTCAAGTACAGTCATAAAATACTAGAAGATTACTTACTGTGTCTCTCTCTGGAGGAGCTGATTTTTTAAAAATTGTATGTCTTTGTAAAGTTTGGATCCTGGTTTCATTGGACTTGCTATATCATCTCCCAGATCATCATCAGTGTAACCAGCAGCTTCTCTTGCTTTTGCTCGCAATTCTTTTAGCCCATTCAAAAAATCTTCTATCTCAGCTTCAGTAACCAAAGTCACATTTTCTGCATTGTCTGCAAGTTAGAAGACAAGGTATGAATGACATTTTGATGTCTCGCTTTTTTTCCCATTTTTTTGTAATGTTCTTATTATTCATTTTATTTGTTTCTTTTCTTTTTTTGAAAAATATTTAGGCCATACCAAATTGATTTGTAGATCGTTGGACCCGACCGAGGGTAAAATTCGCGTTTCAACTTTTCTTCTTTTTTTTTTAATCATCTTAAAACGTGTTTTTTGTGAGTAAATCATGCATGATTATGCACCATAGTCGACAGGTGAGCCATACGTACAGTCTCTGCCACCCATAGTGTCGAAGTATACGGTATACCAACAGCCACATGTTCTGCTTGACAACACCAGACTTCATGTCCAGATTCTTTTAATAAGATGGCAAGTGTGGTAAACAAATTGCAAAATGTTCTTGTACACTGTTTATTAACACATGCATGTTGAATACTGAATGATAATACATCAATAAAGGTTATCTAAAAAAAAAAATTGACCTACCGAGGGGAATTTTTTTCACCCAGTCCAACGATCTACAAATCAATTTGGTATGGCCTTATGGAGAACAATTTTAAATGTTAAGAAAATGTTTGTTCTTTACCCATTTCATTTTCAACATTTGAGGGTGATTCTGTAGCCGTTTGTTCAGTATTGGTTTCTGAAGATGAGGCACCTAGCTCCTCAGATTGTTTGAGATTAGCTCCAACATTCAACAACAGAAAATCTTTGACATTTGAGTGGTGGGAAGGAGGTCGACTGTTTTTCTTTTTATTTTCTGAAGATACCTTCATGATATCATTCATGATTTCTTCAATGGATGTGATTGTTCCAGAGTTTTGATTTTCAGTGCTGACTTCAGTCGAATCTTTTGGCATTTTGTCCATCAGATTCTGAAGAAGTTTATCCATGGGCTTAGCATTAATGCCGAAAGCCAAAAGGCTATTAGAATGAAGAACAAATTAAAATGTCTGAAATGTGCACATCGTGGAAAGGAAACTACATTAGATAGAATAATAATAGAGAAATGATTGCCAGACATGATTTACAGATAATGAGATATTGAAGTTTCTTGATGAAATATTCTTACCTCAATAACAAGAGCTTGATCATTTTCCCACCTGCAATCAATCCTAATAAAGCTGTTAAAGAAAACAGCATTTGATCAAAAGTTTAATTGAATATAAAAGAATTAAGTGCACAAAATCCTTAAATTATAATTTTAAACCACAACTATATGATATCAATTCAATTTCAGAGACGAGTTGTTAAACACAGACTTCAGCAATTAGAAAAAATTATCAAATGTTACAAACTCAAATATTGTTACCAACAATTTGAGTTTTTTTTTATTTGAAGCTCGTCTGCTGCATCTAATACACATTTTTGACCAGTAAAAGTGTATGTATTTGTTTCAGCACTTCATTGTGATCATATCAACATCAATGAAAGGTAATTTTCCTTTGTACAATTTATAAAAGAATTTCAAAAAAGTTGACATGTTGAGAAAACAATTCTTATTTACATTTTAAGGTTTTTAAAATACAAAAACAGTTTATATCTAGACACATTTATGGCTCGAAAATTGTAATTTTATATCTTAATGTTTCTTTTCATTGTTTTATTTAGCTGCTGGAAGATAGAAAAATTTACCTAATTTTGACAATTTTTCAAAAATGATGAAATTTGGTTAATTTTTGAATCTTTCAGCAACTACTTAGAAAGAATTAACAGAAACATTAAGATATAGAATTACAAATTTGAAGCTATGAACATAATCTAAATTCAGATTCTTTTTGTATTTTGATATCATAAAAATTGAAGAAGTTGATTCAAGTTTTCTGAGAATTTAGTTTCTCACAAAATATGAATCAACTTCTTCAATTTTCATGATATCAAAATTCGGAAAAAATTAGTATGAATGTATTTTTTGGGTGATTGCATAAAGAATAAAGTTGTGGTTCAGAAAATATATGATGTGGATAGGTGTTCCTGAACCCTCAATGACTGTATGTATGCTCATAAATGCTATAATGTTTCGCTGCCTTAAGGGCTCGGAACAGTTTCATATAGAGTTTGCAGACCTAAAGCATTGGAGAAATCCTAACCAAATGATATATTTTCAAAACCACAACTTTTTTCTTGAGCAATTACCTGAAGAAAAAATTGAAATATATCAATTATTCCCTAAAAAAATGCAAAAAAATCCAAAAATCACAAATTTCTCACAAAAATTGAATCAACTCCTTCAATTTTTTAAATTTCAAAACACAAAAACAATTTTAATTAAGAGCATGTTTATAGCTTCAAAATCGTGTTTTTATATCTAAATGTTGCAGTTCATTGTTTTTTATTAGCTACTGATAGAACAAATAATTGACCAAATTTTGGCATTTTTGATAAACGGTCAAAATTTGGTCCATTTTTGTATCTTCCTGCAGCTAATTAAAAACAATGAACAGCAACATTTAGATATAAAACACGATTTTGAAGCTTTAAATGTGTTCTTAATTTAGATTGTTTTTGTATTTTGATATTTCAAAAATTGAAGAGTTGATTCAATTTTGGTAAATAAAAAAAAGTTTTTTTAACATGTCAACTTTTTTGATTTTTTAAATATTTTGTTTAAGGGAAATTGACCTTTCATTGATATGGATAGGTACACAATGAAGTACTGAAACCAAAACTTTATTTTAGTCAAAAATGTGTATAGAAAGTAGCAAAATGAGCCCCAAACTCAAATTGTTGGTAACAGAGTTGAACCTGTTTCACCCCCCCTTAACCAGTCCAAATGTTGAATACTAAGCACACATGTGCAATGTACTGACAAAATAAGGAAGGTGAATGTATATAAGACTTCCTTTTGAAATGTTGTTTCAATTATGCTTGTATTGCACTTTCTTAGATTTTATATTATCAAACTACTTGTAGTAGGGCTTTATGGCAAAACAGTTTTTACTATATTAGGCAATTCTGTATAAATATTTTTTAAATGAATAAATAGAAAGTAAAATAGGCCTTTTAGGAAGCCTAGAAGACCAATATTGTGCAGATAGGAACTTATTATATGCTGGAAATCTCATTCCTAATTTTAGTTCCTTTAATTATAGACAAAACTACAGCATCCTTTGTTGAATGTAATATATCTGCCATAGCAGATCATCTCTGTGAAAGCGGTCTCAATAATACTGGACGATTATCCAGGATCAAAAATGAAATATTTTAAGGAGCATTATTCTGTTGATAGATGCAAGATATGAGAGGATATTTGCCAACTAAAAATAAAACCAGTTAAATGAAATAAAGATAAGTAACTTAAAAGAATACAAAATAATCATGCAATAAAGAGTTAACTAAAAATAAAAATGCAATGAGACTATTTCTTTAGACATGAAAAACTCTTTTGAAAGCCCTGTCAGACATATCTTTGTTTCCATACAGACAGGTTTGACATAGTTATCTATATAAAATTTAACAAAAAATAAACATATTCTTCTTTCTAAATTTAAACCTATGAAATGTCTTCATTTTATTATGCCCAAGATCAAATATTTATGATTACCTGGTATACTTGCCTGAAGTAAGTTTTCAAACTTTATAAAAAAAAATCTCGTTGTGTGCTATGCTTTTATATGTTTTTGAAAACTTACTTTATGATAATGAGGTTATGTAAATAGTACATTTTATGTTAATAATGATGACAGAATTTTTAACCATTGAAGGTTAGCACGGGGGGGGGGCTAACGATCCAACAAAGTGTAAACCTGGAAACGATTCAAAAAAGGGCCTTAAATATAATATGTCCAAATACAAATTATGTGACAGCATTGGAGATATGGGCCTTGAGCCACTGGCAACGAGGAGGAAAGAAAGATGTATAAACATTTTTAAGAACATACAGTGCAGCAAGCACAAACTGAACTATTTGTTGCTTACACCAAATCCATCCTGCAGAACTCGTTGTAAAAACAAATATACATTTCCAAAAGTTAAAACAAACCGCTACAAAAACTCTCCTGTAAACTATGGTCTTTTTAACCTGCAGAAATAGCTTTAAAGTTTGGATTATAAATCATGTGATTTTTTCTTTTTTAAATGCAACAACCTTTTAACCTTTTAACTGGTTTTAAAGCTAATCATCCATTTCTCCATCTGTTTGTATGTACATATTTCATTCCATGTCATCATTTTACTGTAACTATTCAACCTATGGTTGCTTTTAGTGAATAAAGTTATTATTATTATTATTATTATTATTATTATTATTATTATTATTATTATAGGATGTGATTTTTGCTAATTGTGATTCCATTTTTTTAACTTTTGGGGATGAGAGTTTTGTCTCGTTGACCAAAAACATTATCAATTTTTATAATGTTATCTTCAATCTGCAATGGTTTTCTCTTGAATTAATGGAAAGCGTTAATTCTATTTTACTTAAACTTTGATCTGTAAACTAAACAGTATCCATTTTGCTAGCAAATCTGATTGAGAAATTTCTCAGTGAAATTAAAAGTAATCAGTCAAAAAAGTTATAGATATATAAATGCAATGGAAAGACCTTTTTCAATTTTTATAGACAAAACATTCACTATACCTTTTCGCCACAAGTGAGAAGTAACAGTTTATGGTCCACCCCAATTATTTATGAAATACTTTAACTGTATAAGATGCTGGTTGACACACACTGGGTTAGGTTTGCTTACTTTTGAGTGAGGGGTTTAAGGTTTATTTTAGAACTGTGGTGGTCTGACATGGAAAAAGAAAATCTTTTGCAGGAGAAATTAACATATTCTATTTCAGACATCAGGTGATTTGACATACTGATTTTTGTTAATATAGGTGATTTCAGATGTTTTGAATTCAATTTATTGATTTTGATTCCCCTCATCCTTTACCAAATTTAAATGAGTCACTTGTGTGATTTCAAATGAATCACTGCAAAGTATTAGTAAGTCCTTTTGTAAATACCAATGTCAATTATTACTTTTGACGGTTATGCAAGAAAATTTGATTATGCAACAACATTTGAAGAAAGATTTAGTGGGCTAAATATTTTCTTTGGTTATTTAATAAATCGTGATTGTAAAATACATGTATCAAAGGAATTTTAGCAAATACGTTATTGGTTCCCAGATCTATGCAACAATTTAAGGATTTTTTATTCTTTTACCATGCATTTATAGATTAGGTAAGATTTTATGTTACTTTGTTGTTCTTGAATCCATTCCCAACTGATAACTTGTAGAAATAAAGTATAATAATAACTCCGAAAATCATGTTGCTTGATTTATTTTCAAGACAAAT
>JAVSBT010388626.1:0-10929 GCA_033118115.1 Pharyngocirrus eroticus
AGCTTTAAACAGGAGTATTTAATCCTAATCCTCAAATGAACATGTTTCAAAAAGACTAGTGTGCTATCTACATAAGAAATTGTAGAAAAAAACCCACAGGTTTCCCATGTTTGAGTTGTCTACAGACTAAAAGAATGAGGACAACAGTTCCTTATTGTATGGATACAAGATGTCATATTGTACCTCTCTGTTGAATGAAGTAGGCATATTTAAACAAGCTTTGAGGCATAAAACATCACATTTCTAAATCGACCTGGTGATGCCCAAGATTTTGTGATCATTATCAGCAAGCTTCTGTCATATCTGGCAGCTTCCAAAGATCTTGTGATCAGTAGTAAAACTATCCATCCCCTAACTTACCTGTGCAAAGGTATTGGGTCCAAATCCAACCCCAGCTAATACTTCATCATCTTCATCTCTCATGTCTGGGGGACAGACAATGTCAACATATTTCTGAAGACTTGCAACAGCCTTCACACATGCTTTAGTATCTGCTTGTGGTTTCAGATGGATCCACAGATACAATGCATGATCTTTTCCCTGGGAATAAACCTGTAGAAAATAAAGATGTACACATGACATTGTATGGATGATTTAAAAATGTTTAATCAAAATTTGACATAGAATTAAATTCATTGTCAGAAAAACAATTACTCCATAACATTCAGAATTCTTTATCAGAATATAGTATCAAACCTAACATGCTGCTATCTCTTGCTCTCTAATTGATTCTTTGAAATGGGACCACTTTATAAAAGTCATGCACTGTATGTTTTAAAAACCCCTAATGAAACCAACTTCCTATTGAGACCATTCCAATTCTAGCCTAACAAGTGGTCTAAGTACAGAGGTTTTACTGCATGTAAATGCAACATTTTACAGTAAAACTAAAGGACATGGCCATAATATTACTGTATGGTTTGTAATGCTACCAGACAATATTAGACTATCATAATTTTGTGAGGTCATTGTCTACTTTGTTGGATTACAAAGCACACACAGTATATGTATACAGACATGTACTGTATATAACATTATAATTTATACAGTGTCAATATCTCCAAAGACCTAGTTTTAGGTCCTTGCCACTTATGGATTCTTTTAATGTTAGTACATCCTTATAAATTCAAACACTAATCAAGTTTAGGTCAGTAGAAATATTTTGCAGATTTAAAATACTTCTTTGTGCTGTGAACACAATTAGTTCAATAAAACCAATCAATAGCTTACTGATGGTTGGGATGTAGGTTGTCCTGCTGCATAGACAGTTGCTGGTGCAAGTTCTGTCACTAAATTCACATTATTGGTTGCAACTTTGTAAGCACCATATGCTCCAGCCCCTGCCACAGCACTGAGGAGCAAGGGGCGGAGAGCGCTGTAGCCTACTCCAGCTTTCTTGGCATGTAATCCTCTTTGATGAACTGAAATAAGTTAAGGGATCACCAATAAAATACTAATACAATATTCTCTGATCTGGTTTACTGTTAGTGAATTACAAAAGTAGGATCATTATTTTACATAGGAAAGGCCCTTTTTTCAATGTTCATTTTGAAATGTTAAAGGACTGTTATAATTATTTTTCCCTAAACCTTCAATGTATACCAATTAACCATATTGGTTTGATATCTAACATGAATAATTAAATATGTGTAATCCTACAGAAAGAAAAAGTATGGGACTTTCTATTTCTAAATATTTACGTCATGTTTCAGTTGACCTAATTTGTTGCTCCACTTATTTAATGCAGGGCACTTTGAAACGTTGACTACTGTACTAAATATCAACTGCAGTCTGTTAATATCAGTTACCGGTATAGGTGCTACAGACGTGACTAGAAAAATCGATTGGGTTAACCTAGAAAACTTCCCAGGTACCGCTGATGAGTTTTTCTAATTTAAGGAATATTTAACCAAATGACAGTTGTTGAAATAAATACTATAATGTTTGACATACCTTGTTTAAGATTCTGACATTGTTTTAAAAGTCGAGCTGCAGATCTAAAGGCCATTTTTCAGATTCTACACTATGTGCTTGCCTCCCCTATATTGATAATGATAGAACTTCTTCAGATACAGCCAGTACAGCTTAAATGTGTAGACATACAAACCATGTGACCTGTTTTATGGGTTATATGTTGGGGGAAATCTCAACATTACATATTTTTCTTCAGTATAATTTCTGCCTGTTGTCTGCATAGGAAAAGAAGCGTATGCCCAAAGACGAGATAACAATAATTCACACGAGATACTGATTAGCTTATCAGTTAATTAACTTCACATGGTGTTACGTAAGATTGGAACAAAAGCATCTCTAGACTCAAGTTGCTGATAAGAATTTGATGTAAAAAATCCTATTTAAAAAAATATTAAATAAATTGTAAAGCATTCATATAATACTCTACGGTAGACAAAAATTTTACACTTTGGGATACATGTAGCTAGTTTAAAACAAATAACTGAATAATTGGGCAGTTCGGAATGGTCATACAATAAAGATAGACACAATATTCAGAGAAATAAATAAAAAAGAAATGATTATAACATTCATTTCTGAAAATTCATCTTCCATAACTGTTTTGATATCACCCCTTATTATACAACATTTTCTAGAATATGTGCAACTGTGCGGTATTTGTTATCAGAACTATAGAGGCACAACAATACTGTGTACAAAGGTCACGTGGGCATTTATAAGGAAAATAATGGCTAGGCAAGCAGCTGTAGTACGAAGTATTTTAACAAAGAATATATATGTTAATGTACTATCTTTGATTTTAATATGGGTATTGTTGTAAGCCAGAGAATGTTTTGAATAATGAGGGTGTATGTGTGAGGGGGTACAATTTAAAAAGTAAGATCACAAATACAAAATATTAGTATACAATGTTCCCGCCCATATCCATGAACATTTTATTAATGTTATGAAAGAGGCCCATCCAACAGCATTTCAACCTCACTTTAATTACTAAATCTTCAGTCGGCCAAGGTTATGTCCTCATGAATATAGGATTCCAAATGAATAGTCCCAAAGTTTCCCTAAAATGATTAGTTGTGGGATTTTTTTTACCTGAAAATTAACACTGGATCATTCTTTTTTTCTAAAAAGTGTTAAAATAATGCAATTTATAGTTTTCTAATGGGCCTTTTTAACATGGGAAATCTACTTAAACAGTATGCAGGAAAACAAAAAAATATAACACTAAAAGAATGAGATTACCAAGTTCAAATTATGAATCAAATCAAATTTGTAATAAAGCAGAAAATATCAGTAAGAGACACAGGCAGAGAATTTGTATAAAAGCAACAAAGATAACACTAATGACAATTTACTGTAATAATAAATATTTTATTCTATGAAAATATAATATTAATGATATAGATATTTACACATAGTAGAAAATGTATGAATCTGTTTTCCCTATACAAAAAATTACATTGATGACAATATACATGTTTTTATGTTTTTAATGGTTTGAAACAATAAATAAAAAATGATGAACAGAGATGAATCAAAAACAAGAATGCCCTTTTTTTTAAGATGAATTATTATGATTGACTGGAACCACTTTACGTGACAACAGATTTGTTATGAATGTATGATTTTTTATTATAATCATATAATACTTAAAATAAGAATCTTAAGACATTGAAAACAAATTCAAGTTTATTATTATGTATGAGTGAAAATCAATTCAATCTAGAGATCCAGCTATTAAAGTTATGTGGATTGCAATTCATAAATAGAACTGTAACAAAAGAACACATACAATAAAGCAATAACAACTGTCAAGATCATAATAACAAGTAGCACAATACATGTACTTTATAAACAAAGGATTTTAGGATGGAAAACTTTATGATCCCACATTTTTTTCAATTGGACTTATAGCCGGGCCAGATCACTGAACAGTTTAAAAGAATATATTTCAGTGAAAAAAAGTCAGAACGAGGATATTAAAGCCATAATTTGTCAGCTCGGTTGGTATGAAGGACAGCCTAAGATTGGTTTGATACACTAAAAGAGGATGATGTTACATAATCATACACCATGATTGTGGAATATACATTCTCCTATGGATCTTTACTCTTGAAAGTTTCTGTTCTGTGACATTTGATCAACTTTTCATAACTGTACACATAGCAATGATACGAAGTGTTTTCGGAAAAATCTATGATAATATTCTAAACGACCACATAGCAATTGGTATGAAGGACAGCCTAAGATTGGTTTGATACACTAAAAGAGGATGATGTTACATAATCATACACCATGATTGTGGAATATACATTCTCCTATGGATCTTTACTCTTGAAAGTTTCTGTTCTGTGACATTTGATCAACTTTTCATAACTGTACACATAGCAATGATACGAAGTGTTTTCGGAAAAATCTATGATAATATTCTAAACAACCACATAGCAATAATACCATGGGTGATAACAAATTGGAGAAAATCTATGTTAATAATATCCTTACATCATTTGTCCCCCCCCCCCCAAAAAAAAATAAAATAAAAAATAAAATTGGCTCACATAGAATATGAAAACCTCATTTTGGAGGAAGAGGATTACCTCCATCAATCCATAGACATATATACGATGGACTGCCAACTTGAATCTCGTGGCTAAAAGGTGCTGGCGCGCACGTCGTACCTCAGTGAAGATGGTTGACTTTTGGTACAACGAATTCGTCACTGAAGCCATTAAAGTTCTTCCCTTGTTAACATTTTATGGGGGGCACAGAGCTTGTTAAGTTGCACGTTTCTGAGAGACTTTCGTTATTTTATGTTTGTATATGTTCATTTTGTAAGGGTCGCAAGGGAACTTTTCAATATAAAAAAGCATTTGAAGGAAGAGAGTGTGTCAGTATGATCATCAACACACCAGACATTGTTAGAAATTATTTGGATTTTATTCAACTTTATGATTTCATCAAAGAAACAATGTAAGTAATTCTTAGAGAAAATACTTTGTTTTTAAATTAACATCTGATACTAAACATGTATAATAGACATACATTTTAGACATAATGGATGCATTTGTATAAAAACAGCATTTTTTTGTAATTTATAGAAATATTTATTAGACATGTAAACAACGGTAGATTTAAAATAATGAAAGATTCAAAATCAGGAATCTGAAGTGGTTAAACATTCAGAAATAAAGCCAGATTCACACATAAGCAAATTTTGGCAAGAACAACAAATAGCCTTTAGCTCAAAAGTGGGTGGGATGAGATGGCACCCCATGAGGGTGCGATTTGCAATTCTGTTACACAGCCAGAGTCCTTCGGCCTATAGAGCCCTGAGAGAGGTGGGAGTTGTAAAATTGCCAGCAGAGTCAACTCTCAGGGATTACACTAATGTGGTGCATCCAAGATCTGGATTTCATATTGAGGTAATGATAACAATCCATTTTAAAGTGTATGGCGAAAAAATTGTAGACATTGTTTATCAGTTTGTTTGAATTATTTTTTCAAACACCCTAATTACATTTCAACAGAAATGTTCATTTTTTGACAAGTAGAAGACTTAAGTTAAAACTTTCATATTCTATTTCTTATCTATTCTTATCAATCTTTACGTAATTTTATTCAGGTTTTTCAAGAATTAGAGAGAATAGCAAGTGATTTTGAAGACTCAGAGAGATGGGTATGTCTTTTGCATGACGAAATTTCACTGAAGTCAGGCTTGGTTGATGACCGTCTAAGTGGAGAAATCATAGGATTCTTTCCAGAGGCCCAGAGAAATGACAAGACAGCAAAATGAGAGCACCTTGCGACTCATGCACTTGTCTTTATGGTGGTAGGGATAACATCAAACCTCAAAATGAGTTTAGGGTATTTTCCTACCCAGATCATCATTATCAAGGTGATTGGTTCCACAAGAGATAAGGCAACACCAAACCAGCGGCTGATAAGGTTGCATGGTAGAAGTCACAAAGCTAAGACCTATTTTGTCCTGAAAGAGATATCTATTTCTTCAGTGATGCACTGCACCTTATCAAGACTGTAAGAAACAATTTAGAGGCATCAGGATGGGACAAGAACACTAGACATCTCTGGGTAAGCACAAAAAACAGTCTCCTTTGTCATGTGTCTTTGCCATAATTTCATTATCACTAGTAATAAAGTTCTGCTTTATTTTACAGAATAATGGTAGCGAATTATTGTGGAGTCACATGATAAAAGCCTTATATGATGATGACATTTCACACCAATTAAGACTAACTAAGTTAACAGCAGAGCATATCTATTTAACACCCCAGTCTGTGATGAGGGTGTTACTGAAATGCTGCCTATGGAAATATACTTAGATTCCACTATGCCTATCAATGATTCTGTAGAAGTTAGTGGATATACAATATAAAACTGTTAAAATAACCAAAATATAAAGAATAATGCTATTCATAGAGTATACGTTTCTACAGAAAGCTATACTTTACTTTAGCACCATGTCCCCCAGGAAACGTTAGATTGAAAATCAACATTTTTTCAAATCTAACAGATACGTCGAATATATTCAGTGACATATTATTTTTGAATAAGTGGTATAAAAGGCCTCAAATTAGACTTTCATTTTTTTTTAAATTGTAGAATAATGATAAATGTATACAGACAAACCTCAAGAAGTTCAGGACATATTCAAGGGGTACCCAATCCAAGAGTAATGTCAAGATGATCGTTCCGTTAAACTGATTTTCGATAAACTGTATATGGCAAACAATACACTTATGAAGAAACTAACAACGAAGTAAAAGAAACCTGAGAAATTGGCCAAGGCTCAAGTAAACTTTTAAGTATCTTTGCATGGAATGCAAGGGGACTAGAACGTCACGACGAACTTTCAATAAAAAACTTATTCAGTATTGTCATTGTCAAGGATGTTGGAATTCAATGCCAAATATGGAAAAGTCCCCCCCAAGGAGGATGAGGAACTCCTGAATGATGATATTCTTGATATTGATTCGCAAGATGATAATGAAGACCCTGATTATGTTATGAGATGTTTCTAAATCTCTCTGTTTTTCTTTTCAGAAATATTGAATTGGAAGATAGTAAAAGTGGACACCAAAGGAAATTCTTGGTTTTTGAAGCATGTTTGCGGATGCTACTTGTAAAGTGCTCTACTTGTTTAGCTGCATCAAAGGTGCTTCTGAAAAGATGCATGGGATCAAGCGTCTTCATTAAGCAAAGATATACAGACAAACCTCAAGAAGAGCAGGATGTATTCAAGGGTCACCAAGATGTCACCAGTAGAACAGCCCTCAAGTCTGGAGGCTTTTCATAACGTTGTGATATTCTTTGCCCCAAAGAGTCATTGACTAGGAAAGAAGTCAAAGGAAAAAACACAAAAAGAAAAGCACTCTCTGGGCTGGAAAATAACATCCACTGATAAAATTTATATTCATAGAGTGGCACAGTTGATTTTAGGAAGGAATGGCCTTTGCCTAGAGCGACAAAGTTCCATACAATGTATATTCAAAGAACAGTATAGCATTATCAGAATGTAAAGACACAAGTCATTGGAAAATTCCTTATGGAAAATATGTAGCAAATAAAGGTCTTTTTGGATGTAAAAAAGACACTCTTCCTATAATAATAGGATGATGTAGTGGGTCTCAATGTGTTGATCAACAGGCTCAAAACACCCAAGAGTGTCAATGAAGGTGGTTAATCCAGATGGATCTGAAAAAAAAATGCTAAAGAAGAAACCAGGAAGCAGAGAGTTGCCAGAGAGAGAATTTGGAGCCCAGGGGAGAAGACGTTAAGCCCATAGAAGACAATGACCTCAGGGAAGAAGAGTTTGGTCAAGACAACATAAGACCAGAAGATTCCGCAAGTTATGTGGGAAAAATCTATAAGCTTTACTTAAAATAAGACTTCATTAGAAGGAAACTTTCACATTTGCATTCAACTAGCTTTCAACATTTTAAAGAGCAATGAGGTGTCAAATTCTAATGCTATGGAGAAAGAGGGACTCATAAGGTGCACTGACTTTTGCCTGAAAGAAGGATTACAGATAGACACTAGTGTCACTGACAGACATATACAAATAAATGCATGAATGTTTTGAAATAAACCCTCAAGAGTCTTTGATGACTTGAAAAATGTAGGTTTCAAACCTCATATCACTTTTTTTTTGGACTTTTTCATAATTTTATTTATTTGGTTTAGACTTTTAGATGTTAGTGGCCCATTGACTATTTATATCGATTATTTTATAATTCATTGTAGGACTTATGAGAAGATAGGGAAAAGAAAAGGTTCAGAGGAAGTTTTGCTTTGGAAAAAGTCAATTGTAAACCATATGTACAAGAGCTAGAAGCAGAAGAATTAAAACTGAAGCAGAGAAAAGAGACTTAAATTACTACCGAAAGGTGTCAACTTAAACATACCTCCATTTTTCGTGGCAAAATCCAAATTTACCAAGGAAGAAGCAACACTAGCTTACAAAATTGCCAGAGCTACAATACGGTCTCAATCCACAAATTGGGCACCAGACCAAGACTACATGCAGCTACTATACAAGGGCCAAAAACATTTGGAATACCTCTCTTCAGAGAAGAATGCCTGCCAAGAAATGTTAGCACCAGACTGTTCAAAACCAAAGTCGAAAAATCTTCTGGTATGCAAAAAGCTTTGTTAGAGCTGTTGCAATATGCCATTAACAATGAGGATCCATCTCAAACACAAAAGGAGCTAGATGAAATGGTTTTGATTGCAAAATCTGAAGTCCCCAAATGAATCGCTGATAGCGTTTCTCTGGCCACAATGGAGTTCGCAGGAGTCAAATATAAGTCCTAAGCTAGAGATGAAATAGTGAAGATTATAAATAATCACCCTGAACACAGAGTTCTTATTGCAACACAAGAATTAGGGAAACAAACTGGAACTCAATACTGGAAGAGATATTTCAATAGATGAATTACTATCATTGTGGAAAGGCCGCCTTAAGTTTAAAATGTACATTCAATCCAAGAGGGAGCGGTATGGCATAAAACTATACATT
The DNA here is from genome assembly GCA_033118115.1 of Pharyngocirrus eroticus. NCBI lineage: Eukaryota > Metazoa > Annelida > Polychaeta > Saccocirridae > Pharyngocirrus > Pharyngocirrus eroticus. Next base: position 9,011 of record JAVSBT010388626.1, read on the forward strand.
CTGTGCGAGTCGAGTACAGCATATGCCTGCCAAATTGCTGTGTATACTGGGCAAAATACCAAGCTACCTGAAGCTCCCCAAGATCTTCCTCAACCAATAGAGAGTTATACCAAACCCTCACAGGTAGTACTAACCCTTTCTACACCTTACCTATGGGCATTAATGCTGGGAGTGAAGTATACCCACAGTCCATGGAGCAACTTTTATCTGGCTACCCTGCGCATGTCATAATGGATGATATACTCATCACAGGAAAAACCTCGAAAGAACATGATGCCAATCTAATCAAAGTTCTGGATCTCCTCAGAGAAATCGATTTAAGGCTAAGAAAACAAAGTATAAGCGTAAACATGCTGGTGGGTATGGGTATAAATTTTTCACCCCAGACTAAAGGTTAAGATGCCTGGTGCCATCTACTGGCAAACAGATTAGTTTCATTTAGTTTGATGACCACAGAATACAGAGGTCAAAATAAATTACAAGATAATCACTTGTTTGTTTAGATAAAGAAGAACGCTTCATTACTATACTTAGGACTGGCAAGATATATTTTTTTAGATCAAGCACGAGGAAATCAAAAGAACATTCTTCAAAACTATTCAATTGCATGTAACAGTTGGTAACATAGCATATTTTATATAAATAACAAATCTGGAAAAAAAACCACCCATCCAAAATTCTTATATCACACCTATTCCATATGCCTTGAGAGGAAAGGGTGAACAAATAGATAGATCACTCCTAAACAGAGCATTCAGAAAAATAAGAAGCAGTGAATATGACAGCACCTAGAAGTAACGATAACAGGTCAGTGAGATCATAAAGTTTCCATCAATTCAACCATTCTGACTTCAGTCAGAGAAGGTTATATTTCTTTAACTGGTGCCAGGTGACCCAACGTTTACAACAATCGATCTTTCATATGCCTCTAACAATTGAAACTTTGTGAGAACTCTAGAAAATACCTAACAATATTCCATTCTAAATATAAATAACATATAATGAAAAACTGAAGAAGCTTTTTTAACTGTATGTAACATTATAAAATCTTGGGTATTCTTACCTTTTTCAGTATCTTGCAACACTTATGTACGGAAATTCGATGAATTTACAAACACAAAAATGTCATCTACATGACTATATACTTCACTATGAATTATTTAGTTTATAACTCTTATCGATAGGGTCCTAACTTTTTTTCCAATCTGTCTGCAGAACCATCTTTAATCATTTGTCTCCACTTATCTTTTAAATTGAAATTAGTTCTTGTTCTGAAGTCTAATTTGGATCTAATAGTAGCCCAATTTCCAACTCCAAATTTCTGAATCCCCTTATACAAAAGGGTCATTTCATTTTCACTCCACTTTCTTTTTAGTAGACTGAAATATTTTGAAGTTCTATTTTTATCAGGCGAAGAGTCTGATGTGTCTGAAAAAAAAATGAAAAATAAAAAATGATTTGCACATTTACATTCTAAAAGTGTATAACTGATTGAATGCATTTTTTCCATGCAATGTATGTAATAAATTTTCAGTGCAAGAAATTCTCTTTCTCATGATAAAACTGTTCTATCTTCAATTAAAAAATAATTTATCCAACATCAAAGATAAAACACAAACCTTCATCTTTGGTGTGCACATGTGTTCTGTTGCTAAGTCTGCTGACTTTTGTTACGCTGCATCAAGAATGAAGATGAAAAATATTACTATATCATCATAAAGACAATCTAATCTACAGGAACTTTTATAAAGTAAATTTACCTAATCAAGAAATAGTCAATACTTGTGATAAGGGCTTTTTTTTTTAATTGTTTGTTTCTCATGACCCAACCGACCCTGAAAAAAGCTCCGAACGTAATAAAAAAAAAATTATTTTTTTCCCCGCCGATTGATATTTTTAGTTGATATGTCAAAAAAAAA
>JAVSBT010388737.1:0-10929 GCA_033118115.1 Pharyngocirrus eroticus
AGCCATCCATCGGCATCATATTTGTCCTGTAGTCTCAGAGGAATGAAATCTTTGCCTAGCTTGTAAGTATACTGCACCTCTTTTTTGTTTGAAACCAATACAGTAATAAAAGATGTTTGATTACTGTATACATATAACTGGATTTCATTTCTAAAATTTGAAGTAACAACAATTATTTTAAAGCTGACTTTACTTCAGTCTTGTATTAAGCTTTTATTCTCTTCGCAGTTTCGTGATTTTCAAACAAATAGTTGTTGCAATGAAGCGCTGAGCAAAGGTCTAAACATGCACAATGAAAAGAAATTGGGTTAAATATCAATACAGTTCTGCTTTAAATCCTTTTCAAAATCTGCTTCAAAACTCACTTGATGTGTCAATGAATATTAAAAATACAATACAAAGACAAAATTCAGGCCTTTTATGGATAGTTTTTAAAGCCTATATCAATTTAACACAACATATATTCAACATTATGTATCAATATTGGGATTTCAACATTGAGAGGCCAACGTTGAATCAAGGTTGAGTATAATGTAGATCAATGTCTGAACCTCTAAGTTCAACTTGAATGTTACGTTGATTAAACGTTGTGTGTCTGCTGGGTATGTTTTTTATCAGAGGTTCAAACTATAACAATGAATATTCTAAGCTGACAAGAATCAAAATGGTATTTGTCTGTATTGAATCGTGTATAAATTAGAAATGCAGAGATGTTGTGTGTAAATTGACTTATACCTGCACTTGCAATCAATTTCAATCATCTTACCTGTTCGGCAATTTGGACTCTCTTTGTATTTCATGGAGAAACAAACCAAAACAAGGCAAGCCTCCTCTACTGCTTTTGCCATTGCATCTAAAGTTGAGCCACCTTTGGAAGAAAAGGAGATTAAATAACCTCACTTTGCTAACTGATCATTTCAGAACATATACAATTATATAAACTCTGTATATCATGTTTGCTTGATATTTAATTTATTTTCAAGTCCAACATATGTAAAAACATTATTTTACATGTATTTCAGAATGCTGATCATTATTGTATAAGTAACCTGACAGTCACACAGCTTGGTGTATTAAATGGATATCATAATTATTTTGAAAAATCGGGGTACCATTAGATAGTAAAATGAGGACGAAATAAGGAAGACTAATCCATTTGACAAATTGTTCATTTCTCAATTGCTTTGCTGAATGTGTTATGTAAAATAATACAATAAGATAAGATACTGTATGATATAATTATCAATATTATTAAACCTACTCATATTGTCCACATCCATCCATATTTTGTATCCTGCAGCTTTCAGTCTGTCTCTTACTCTAAGCATGGTTGGTTGATTTCCCCAGTTGTAACTTAGCATTATGTGAGGTGTACACGAATCATCTGAAACATTATATAAAGTAATCAAACTTCCCTCTTTTTATTCTGGGTTACCTGTGCAATTGCTAAAATTTCTTTCCTTCCACCTTGTTAATGGTTGTTTTTATTTCTGTGACTGAACCCTACTATATGAGTTCAGCTTCCCCTGTTTGTATATTTAGAGTATAAACAAAACATTTCTGCAGCCATTTTGGTTTAAATCATTCCAATTTAGAGCACTATACACATAAAAAATATTTGAATTCTATCCAGTACACAGCAAAGAATATTGGTTTTCCTTCATTGACAAAAACAGAGTTACATCTACAACTATACCTTTACAGGCTTTACTTTTGTCTTTCTTCTGAGAACTTCTTGATGCCAACGCCTTTTGGTTTGCGTCATTTCTTTTCTCTAATATCCACAAAGCTCCTTGGGCTCCTTTTTTTACATTTTCATATTCACTTGAGGATGCAAGATTCTTTAAACCTATGGTAAAAAAGGAATATTCATCCAATCATTGAGAAATTGAAAAGAGAAAATGGGCATACGGAAAAAATACTCATTCCGTGTTTATGTCTCATCGTACGAAAGTTTTGAATCATTCTAATATTAATAAATATACATGCACGATTCTGTGTCACTGGAAGAGGGCCTCTGACATAGCCTATTGGAAGTATAAACCTTCCTTTACACCGTAAATTGTCATATAAAACAGAAAGAAAAAGAAATTGACGACTAACTAAGAATTTTCTACAGAGATTCCTTGACAACTCGAAATGTAAAGGTCTCAAACCAAAAGTTGCTGGGATTTCTTTATTATGTCATGGAATAGATATTGTTGAAAAATCACTTACTTTCCATACAATCAGAGTTGGCTTTGATAGTTTCCTTGTTTATGTCGATGAAGGAGAGATTCCACAGTCCTTCCACAGCTATGAATTGTTCAGTTTGGTTGAAATCTTCTTGCATCATTCTTGTATAATAAGGAAGTGCCCCAAGTTTGACAATCTTTTCTTTGTTTTTGTCATTGGCCGCTAACTTATTCAATGCTTCTATCATCTCCTCAGCACAGTAGCTGACAGTGGGCAATATAATGTCATGACTTGAAGATTTCAGAGCTTCATCTAAAATTCTCAGTATATGTTTCAGAGTTTGATCTCCTGAATCTATCATATCGCTTTCATCATCATTGATGAGAAATGCTGAATTGATCTCAGCTAAAGTTTTTACCTCTTGATCCTCTGATGCCCTCCAAGTCTGCATCAGTTCAACAGCTCCCTGTTCACGAAAAGCTTGCTTGGCTCCATCTATACCCCGCAGTACATTAAACATTGTGCAAGCCAGTCCATAAATCTGGTAAATATCTTTAGCGTTTTTGTTGTTTGGTATTTCTTTTGCAACCTTGAAAATGTATTTATAAACTCCTGTATCCATAATGCTTTGGCAAATTTTAGGGGAGCAGCCACTTCCATCCCACACTGCATGCATGCTATCTCTCAAAGACTCCCAAGCGTTTTCATTTTCAGGTTTTTCATAATCTAATTTCATAGGGTAAATTTGCTCCCAAATCTTCTGAAAAAGTCTTACAAGTCCAGCTTCAGTATAGGCTTCTGTCGTTTTTACTCTCATTCCTACGCTTAGGTGAGGACTTAAAGAACTGTTCAGTGTATCTAGATCTGATTGACATTCATTCTGTGTGTAATCACTGAATTGCAACAACCTCGTGATCAAGTTCCGGCAATCTATAACTTCTTGATCTGTTGTTACAGTTTCTTTTCTCCTTTTATCCATTTCTCTATTTGAATTTGTTTTATTTGCTTTGATTATGTTTTAAACCTCGAGTCCAGGGATCAGGTTGGTTGTGAATTACTATTACCTTTCTGGGGAAAAAAAGATGTAGATAAATGTAAAGTAAAGCCATGTTTACATTGACAATTTCGCAAGCAATAAATTTGCTTTCGTAATCCTTTGAAAGTCGCAGCAAAAGTTTAAAGCTGGCTAACACGTGGCAATGCTAACAGGTCGTTATTTGATCCTTTTCAATAAAAAGATTTGTCAATCGACATCAAGAATAACAGTTTTAAATCCCATGAAATTATGTCTAGACTGAAGACCTCTGAAGTGCTTTAAAGAATTATAACTAAAAAGTAACTTTCAAACGACACAGTGTAAACAGGGCTTTTAAAAATTAAATATGACCTGAACTACAGCATTTCAAATATATTACATATTCATCATCAGGCTGCTAAGCCTATACTGCAGAAAATCAACAGAAAAAATTCTGTTGACCTTGTGCGGCTTTAAGCTTAAAGGTTACTGATCAATACTCAAGGAAGTCTGTATAATTAATGCTACATACTATAGACTACGAAAGTGCTTTTCCCACTTACCAGAATGGTTACAATTGAATTTAAACACTCCCCACCCATCCAGAAGATAGATATTGTGTCCTATATAAATGTTAATTGTAAAGTGGTATCTAATGTAGGCCAAACTCTGGCATTGTCCATCAGTACCTACAAGTATGTATTTTTGGGCCAACGGCGGACCAATTGCTCGCCACGTTGCTGTCTATATAGTGGCCCAGCATTGCCAAAAACAAGGTAGGCACTTTGGAATTGATGCTGGTGGACCGCATGTGGCAATAAGTGCTATGCATTTGCCATCAGCGGTACACTATCGGAAAGTAATGGCCAAAATAAAAGGTAAAAAAGGAGTGTTTTAAGAGGAAGATTGAATTAAGTATTCATGTTAGTTACAGCAACATTTTAGCAATGACTATAAAGCAATGACTGATATCTTACCTTTCAACTGCTCACAACTTGTGACAAGATAAAAACTTTACCAAAATGGCTGACACAAGCTTCTACTATCAGTCAGGTATAACATCCTTTTAATATTTAAGAGTTATTGGGGCATATCCCTGAGTATACCTGTACAGTCCTTTTTTGTACAGTTTCACTTTTGTATAGTAGTATTTGTTAAGTTTATGATTTGAATGAAAAGCCTATGCTTAGTATACATGTATATCCACAGGGTGGTTTGCACATTAGTTTAGTTCTGAATACATTTAATTTATTCAAATGTTTAGTGAATGCTATCTAGGATAACACTTAAGCGATTAATTTCCAATGAGGTCCTCCTTTTGAAAAAAATGCTGCTCTTTGTCAAAAGATGAGAAGTGTTCTTTTTACGTGATATAACTCATATACAAGAGATAACACCCTTTGATTCAGCCAGTTATGGTTTACTGAACATGAGAGCTATGAAAAAAACGAATGTTCATTTTAAGTCTAACCTGGGTCTCTACCCAGCAAACTTACCACTACTACAATACTAGCGGCCCATCAGAGTTGACACTATTGTGGCCCTCTGGCAGTATCCAATTAATGTTGACCCAAATCTCAGGCATTGCCCATCCTTTTCTGATCAGTGTCATACATAGGTCAAGACTTTATACAATATTTACAGTCAAATAGTACAGATCTGCAAAACGTCAAAATGTTCAGTCATCAATGGTTTTAGTCAGTACAACCACTATAAATATTAATATCTTCAAACAGTTTATCTCAAACAAAAGAATCATTTTTATCTTAATTGTTGAGCTTAGTTGTGACTTGTGTATAATAATAATGACTGGAAAACAAATTGCGTTATATCAAAGGAAGAAAATGACAACAGAGTGTAGGCATGATATTTTAATTTCATAATTTGTTGAAGTATATCATATTTTTTTTTCTTTTTGAAAAATACAAGCAGAGTAGCATAAAACAAAATTGAGCAGACATTGATCTTTAAAAAAAAAAATGTGCTTATATTCCCACTCTTAGAATTATATTCCGTTAAAAAATAAAGTTACAGTTTGTTGTATTTTATTTGTTTGACATACTTATGTAAGGCAAAAAAAGTTTAAGATAAAAAAATAAAATGTTGATTCTCTTTTAAGAATATATCTTTAAAGAAATACTATTGCATTTGGTTGTTATGAGCTTTGACAACACTATATAAAATGTGCTCAACAAATAAAAACAGTACCAGCCAACAATTTGATATGAAGAAGTAAGAAAGCCACTCTAGATTAGATCATTTTGGAATTTATCTGCAAATATTGTACATAACATCTACATCTTCAAGCAATAATTCTGATAGAAAACAGTTTCTTTGAAACTCAACTATTGATATCAATCATCGACCAACTACTAGTTATCAATTTGAGAATGGCCTAACAGACTTTTTGAATAGTATGCATCACTTTTTTCAATGGTTTACGACACTAAAATCTGTGTATAACTTGCCTCCAAAAGAGTGAAATCATTTCTGAAAAGCCACACTGTCAAAATTGAACAAATCAAAGTCTATCATTACAAAAATAAAATCTGTTTCTGTTTATGAATATCCTTCAGCAATTATCAGCAAAATCAACGCTATGAGTATGTAGTGGCACCCCCAGGTGGCAGCTGTATTATACCATGGACAGTATGGACACTGGAAGGAGCCACAGACTTGACAGATGTGAAGATGGAAAAGATTGTAGGTCGAGTATAAAGTGTGATTTTGAAGACCTAAAAATACATAGAAAGTCAAAAGATAATTGATGAGACTCTAGTCAGACAACTCTATCCCCCCTTATAAGAGATATTGTAAATCCCTGGCCCCTGAAGTTTTCAAAATTAAGCCATAATGAATGAGATTGTTACTTTATCAAAAACTGTAATTTTTGTCTTGGAAGTTGTGAAATAATTGTGATAATGATGATAATCCCTACCTGGGTTGTGAGTCTCATACACCCTTATTGAATGCTGGATTGTACTATTGGCCACTGGGTACCACCGCTCCCCAGTGAAATCAAAGCAATTTCTGTTATTATCAAGCTGAAAGATAAAACAGAAATTAATTTCACAAAATATGATGATGAAACTAATTGAGTGTGTGATGTGAAGAAATTAGTTGCTTTGAACTTAAAGAGCATAGTTATGGATCAGGAATAATAAAAAAAATACTACAGGTATAATATAACACTTACCAATATATAGCCTCACAAGGATTTGCAAAGTTGAGTATCTTTGAGGTCATGTGACTTTTGAAGAACTAATGAAGAATGTGAAGATTTCAAACTTACATAATCAAAAAACAGCATAACTTTTCCTCTTGAAAATCTGTATCTACTAATCATCCGTGTCTGATATTTTCTTAAAGTTCTAAACTCCACTACAAATCCTGTTGGAATCTCTATAACAAGCATTGAGGAGCCACTTGTATTGCCTAAATCAAGTCTTGCCCATCTGAAATTAAAAAAAATAAAGATGCAGACAAAAAACATAATTATTGAAAGCCAACGTTGCATCATTAAAGGCACTCTGTATGCTATAAGCCTAAGTATACTTAAGATCAAAGACTAGACGTAAGTTTAGTAACATGTCAACTTGATAGTCTATAACTGGTAGATGTACAGGGTACTACTTGGGGAGACTGAAAAAAAAGTACAGCCAAACTCAGGAGGGTGCTTATCCTCGGTTTCTGTAGCACAAGCAACTGAGAGCTTTCACTCCCTCTGGTACTCATTTAAAGTTTCCTAGGTGGATAAGGGAAATTGGGACTAGGTATCATTCCCAGGGACACAGACATGGGGCAAGGTGGAGGATGGAAACCTCAACCTTTTGATCTCGAGGCGCATGATTGGACCATCTTAGACTTTATCATTATTATGAGAAATAATATAATACAAAGGTTAAGAAAATGTGCACAAACTCACCTGACACAGACATTCATGTACATTGTACTTGCATTTCTACCAGAAAAGGTTAATTGATCTATCTCTAGATCAAAACTTCTCTCTTCAAACTGTCTCATTTGCCAAGGATACTCAACATTCACTTCTGTTGTAAGCTGAAGAGTAAAGGTTAAAAAACTTGTAGTAGTGGTAAAATATTAAATTATCTTTTAATTCAAATGCAATTTCATATGGTGAAATGGTGAAATTGTGAGAAGCGCATTTGTAAACTTGAAGTGAAATGTCCAATTTTCTTTAAAGTGGCAAAAAAGGGGGGAGAGGTAAACACAGATGGATGGATTACAAGGCTCTGCACTAGAAGGCCAGGCAAAATCCAAAAATCACAGATCATGGGGGGCTAGCTAAATCCATTAATATTTCATGACACAGCATATGATATGGTTGCTAATAGTTCCGGCCAAGTATAAAACATGCCAAATGTGAATGGATTTGTCTCATCCCATCATCATTTTGGATTTTACCTGGTTATTTCATGCCAAGCCTCTTAATCCTTTCGTCGGTTTTTCAACTGCTCAAACTAAGTGGGTTTTGAGAGGTAAATAGAACTTGAGTAGTTCATTGAAACCCTCCCAATGTTACTCACCTGTACTAAAGCTCTTCCGGTTCCAAAAGCCGTAGCTTTGACGCTTCCCCACGCCTCAGGGACCCTGTAAGTGTGATAATCTAAGAACTTCCCTTGTTCCAAAGCCACTGCAGGTTTGAATTGCGGAGAACTTGTTGATTCTAGATTGATTAGCATGCGGTATAAGGCTTTGTTTGTGTCTCTCTCTGCATAGTCTTGTAGCGCCCTAGTGGCAATTATGGTATCCTAAATTATATCATTAAGATTATAAAGATAATTAAGCCGATCCATGAAATAGAGGAGAACAAACAAACCATTTCAAAACTTTGTTTAAGTTGGAATTGTTCCCAATACATCACTTATTGAAAAATAACATTGATTTCAATATGCTTTTTTCTCACAAATATCAGAAATTGACCTAGAGATGAAATAAAATCATTTTCTTTTCTTTCATTTCGATGTCAATCAAAATTAATAATCAAATATCACAACCCTTCAACATGGAATGGCCTAAAGGAGATAAACTTGATCTACAGTTTAAATGAAAATTCCATCATTTACTTGTAGTTCATTAAATGCTCCATCACGCTGTCTCTGTGTTTGGAGCCATTCCATGATTGGTTCAGCCTCCCTGTACCAATTATTGATGAGATACACCATGAGTGCATATCCTGTAGCCTGTACAGCCTCACTGTCAAAAGGACGTGGGAGTGGTCTTGGCTGTTGGAAGTGTACAGTGTTGACAATTTCTGTAGGATTTGGTGGAATAGCTCTCCTTGACCAATAGATAAACTCATCTAAGAATAAAAAAGGGAGACAAATTTGATTCATAAGTGTGCAAACTTTATTCCCTGATGTAACATACAAAAATATAACCTTTTAAAATAATGTGTTTATAGGTGGCAGCACTGCCTTATTACTAAACAATAGGTATGAACAAGTATTAACTGAATGGCAGGGAGATATTTAGCAAAATTGGTTTCTGATATAAGAGTTATAAACATTTTAAAGAATTACATGTATGTGAAAATAGTAGGCCATTACAACAAATTAAGTTTTTATATCTTTAGAAAATGTATCTGAAAAGTGTCTTTTTCCCATCTCAAATCACTGTAAAACTGCCAGAAAATCTAAGATGATTGCCACCAAATCACTTAAGGCCATCTCTTGTGAGCATTACCTTAAAGGTATCATTGCATAGCTAGATGTTCTAATGATGTTGCTAGGGCCTGATATGAATCAAATAATTCCTACCTTCTCTTTTAATGGACCTTAGCCTTTTGAATGCTTGTCCCTTTTTGACATGATTGGTGACATGTAAGGCATAGGTCACAATAGCAATATGGAATGGTTGTGTTAGGCGATCAAAATGCTTGGATAGAAATTCTGCTGCCAAGTTCTTTGCTGCTACAGCTCTGCTCTGAGAGGGCTAGAAAATACACATGATTACCTAGGTTAACTCCTCTAGAATACTGTATAATATCACTTTTGACTGATTAACAATTTTAAAGCACACATAGATAGCTTTCAACCTCTCTGTCTAAAGTCCTTTTCAATCTGACCATTAGTGATCATTGTCCACTACACACAAAGAAAATATGTGATCAATTTGACGCTTAAAAGGGAATCAAACACTTATCACCAGTTTGATCACATATGATGCCTTTAAAGGCGTCAATTTGATCACCTCTAAAGGGAATCAAATTGACGCCATTGAATTTGATTCCCTTTAGAGTTGATCAAATTGACGCTATCAATGGAATCAAGGTGATGAGTATCTGATTCCCTTGAAATAGTTCTAGAGCTGGAAGGATAAAAACTGCAAACAAATAATAATATTTGATAAAAATTGTATTCTTTAGTTTCACAATTTACAATGAATTTGTTAACAATTATTAGCATATATTGAAGGTAAAATACAGCCCTATCATGTCTTACAGCATCTTTCAAACTAGCTGTTAAAAAAATGTAAACTTTGTCCGCATACAGCTCATATGCAGGCGCCGAGTAAGGGGAGTCCCCGTGATACATAATCACTGGATGTGCTTGATCATTCTCGAATTTCTTCTTTGGTTAGAACAACATATCCACCTTCTCCCCAAGATGTGTTAGCATTCCTCATCAAAATGTCTTGAGCAGATCTTTACATTTAGTGGATTGAAGCTGTCATCACAACGATTTATGGCAACAATCGACTTTACACGCCATTCATCTGACTCCTGCGATTTCCCTGCAAACACAACCAAAAGTTAACTATTTGAACAGCATTCATTATTTCATAAAAGTGTGTCCAAAAAGTTCAAGTTATTTCTTTCAGTCCCAAGCACGAGTCGAGACACGAGGAAACTGAATGAATCGATGAGTGTAAATTACTAAATTATTCCGTGATCGGTCAATTTATTTGCTTACCTTTCTTCGGCAATCTATGGAAGGAAAGACCTTTACACCTCGACGAAGAACAGTTACAGCCAACTATGCAGCAGAAGTTACCAATTTGCATTGTTATTCTTTGACAGTTGAATACACACGCGTCGTCAACATAAACATTCAACACGCCGGAAGACAGAGGCTTTCCCCAAAGTATGACATGCGCACCGGCACCTTTTTAGCCCGAGATATGTCTATGCTGATATCGAAGCGGCAAATCTGAACATTTCAAAGGCGGTTTATACCGGTAATAGCGAATGTTGGATTGTCTGCTTTTAGAGGAACATCAATAGTGACAATATTTATCTCGTACTTTTTTGTTTTGGTACATAACGTTTTTTAAAAATACTTTTGAGCACTTTTAAAGTTGCAAATTTCGCAAGTTGGTACGCCCCCTCACCCCTTTTTATTGTAGGTGTTTTCTTTTTGATCCATATGGCTTCTTTGATTTGTCTGGTTATTTTGTCCGATTTCCTTTCTAACACTTTGCTTTGATCCCAATCTATTATATGTTTGTTGGTAGAGGTGTGGTCAGTTATTGCAGATTTGTTAGTCACAGTGCTGGTTCTCCTTTTGCCAGCCCTGGTATACCACTGGTCCTCAAGTGACTCCACCTCTTTTTTGTGTTCTTGTAGGCGGATATTAAGTTTCCGGCCTGTTTCACCAACGTATTTCATTGGACAATTTTTACATGGTATTTGGTAAACAAGTTCTCATTTACCTGAAGAAGTCTGTTGTTAACAGACGAAACGTCGTATTGATTGTTTGTACATTTTTGGTTGTAGA
>JAVSBT010388848.1:0-44745 GCA_033118115.1 Pharyngocirrus eroticus
GCAGTGCAAGGAATAAACATTCACATTCCTGAATTGCCCTAAAAATGACTTTTGAATGATACCAATACTCCTGGACTCTCACTTTAAAAGTGATCCCTTCATAGCTCAACTTTACTATCCAAACGGGTGAGATACCAAATGAATGGAAGAGAGCTAGAGTGACCCCTACTTTCAAATCCGGCCCATAAAATGACATCAGCAATTACGGGCCAATATCTGTTCTACCGGTCACTATGAAAATACTTGAGAGGGCAGTACATGACCAAATCCAGGAGTATCTGACCAAAAATATCTACCTCACCCCTAAGCAGTCTAATTTCAACCCAGACATTCCACGCAGACTGCTTTACTTCACTTTGTAGACAAAATAAAGCTAGCAGCTGACAGGGGTGACGTTACCAGAGTTGCCTTTCTGGATTTGAAAAAGGCTGTTGATACTATAAACCATAAAATAGCCTTGTCAAAGCTGTCATCGCTGGGACTTCGAGGCACCGAGCGGACTTGGTTCAGAATTTTTTTATCAAACAGAACCTGATCACAGTTATAAACAATACATTCAGAAAAAAGGAAATTTACAAGAAGCCAAAAGAAAACAGCACAGAATATAGAAAACAAATCAGCCATCACAGACCACGTCACCATTAAAAACTGCACAATAAACTGGGAAGGGGCAAGAGTCATAGACAGAGAGAATGAAAGAATGACTAGATGGATTAAGGAGGCCATATGGATCAGAAAATCAAGACCTGTCATGAACAGAGACGAGGGGACATTTAGACTGAGCCACATCTGGGACAGCCTTGTCCTTCATTATCCTGATGAAAACCAATGACATTGGTTGAAACATTGATTTTAAAGTAAGTCACAGTTGAGTTAAATGAAACTTTGTAAGTAAAAAAATTTCCTGTTTAGAAGAATTAGACATTTTTATTACATGTATAATGCTGTATAAAACTCTAGTCGTCCCTAATTTCGATTACTGTGATACTGTATGGGGTTCTTGCAATAAGTCTTTACAACATGAATTGCAAATTTAACAAAATAAATGTTTACGAATAATTTCCAAGTCAAATCTCACTAGTCAATCTGCATAATCAATGCCATATAGATTTTTTTAGAAAAAAGAAGAAAATTTCATACAGCGGTTTTACATTATAAATATATTAACAAAGAGGTTCCTTCTTATTTATCTGGGCTTTTATTAATATTCAGCACCCTATTAGAACCAGGGCTATGTCTCTTTTAACCTTTAATACTGCTAAACAAAGCAAGAGACAGTATCATTGGCCGCATTTCATCGAAGACAACTGCGCTCATTGGTGGGGGTGAGATTTCCAAATATTGTGTCAAATGAGGATTTATACAAAATTACTAACTGTGAAGACATTTCAAATACCATCCGAAAAAGAAGAATGCAATCGTTTGGCCACTGTCTGAGAATGGACCCAAATTCACCTGCTCAAAAGTCAATGGATTTGTATTTCTATACAAGTCCTGGAAAACCAGGTCGCCCAAGATTGTGCCTCGCCGGTGTACTAGTGGAGGACTGCCTTAAAATAGGGATAAAGCTCAAGACAATGCAGGATCTGGAAAACATGAGAGAACTTGCCAGAGATAGACAAAAGTGGATAAGCAAAATGGTGCAAAGTTCATAAAAGTGCATATGCGAATAACAGCCACATAAAAAACTAACGATCGTATGGACGCGTAAATGCTGATGATGATGTTAAACCTTTTAAAACTGAAATTGGTAGAGGGAGTTTTGTGGTACGTGGCTCCACACTGTGGAATAATTTAAATCCAGATATAAGAAATTGTGCCACTTTAGAAATTACAGATTTTAATTGTTCACCATATTAATAGTATATTTATTGACTGTTTGTGTTATTTTCCTTTGTATGTATTTCTTAAAGGTTAATGTCTTTTAAAGGTTTTTTAACATCAACTATCATTCTGTTTAACATGTATTGTATTTCTTTGTGTAATAGCTCTTTTTAAAATGTTGCTTTAAGTCAATTTTGTAATTGTATTCCAGGGGTAAACAGTGCCTCGACACTGAGTGGACCATCCTGGATAAATAAGAAAGAAATAATAATAATAATAATAACATAATTTTGTGACATGCTATACACATTTTCACTGTCCCAGAATTTTTCTGGTATCCATTTGATGATTACTGGATGAAGAAAGGAAATTGGGACCAAGTATCTTTCCTAAGGACACAGGCATGGGGCAAGAATGGGGGGGGGGGGGGGGTTTACCCGTAACCTGGTCTCTGGACGCATGTATTGTCCCCAAGTCACCATGCTTCCATAAGCAGACATTTCAATTTACAAATCATTCAGATTCAGAAAGGTGCAACATATTTCATCTTTTCTGATTCTACAAAGTTAAGTTCAGAATATCAATCAAAGGGCCCTGATCGTCTCTGGTTTTTTTTTTTCACATGACATTGTGCAAGCCAATGTCATAAATTACAATTTTCAATAAAAAGTAAATCAAGGGGATAAGGTGTAACAGAACAGGTCACAAACTGGATTAAGAACTTTCTCAACAGTCAAAGACAAAAAGTTACAGTGACTGGTGAAGAACCAGAATGGGCAAGTGACCTTTCAAGCATTCCACAAGGTAGTGTCCTAGGACCTGTTTTTTTTTGTATCCACATGAATGACCTGCCTGAACAGACCCACACTAATGTAAAGCTGTTTGCAGATGACACTAAGATCTATGCAGGCGTCTCATCAACTGAAGGATGACAATTATCCTTCAATTCCAGCAAATGCAAGGTAATGCATCTTGGATACAACAACCCCCATAGGAAATACAGCATGATACATGACAGCAGCACTAGAAACACCCCTAGAATCAAAAGTTACTACTTTGACAGTAAGAAGGGCTGTGGGAAACAAATAAACTTACAAGGGCTGTGGAAAACAACTGAACTTACACTACACTTAACTTGTCAAAGTTTCATGTACCTAGTCTAAAAGAAGCATAGGTATTTCTTCTTTGTTTTTTGCACACATTTAATATAATTGTTTATCTATTCCAATATTGCAGTTTCCAAAGCAAGGCCACATTTTTTCTTTATCTTCTTTATAAACGCCTTCCCAATTCTCATTCCTCTTGAACCATCTATATATTTATCTTGCATCTTGATGTAAAGTGTCTTGATCTTTGGAGGAAACCTTTTTATCAGCATCATAAACAAATCTTCTAAGTCTGAAAAGTCAAAATAGATAAGCATGTTAAATATGTTGCATAAAAAAAGTGGGCAAAAGACTTCAACAGAACATCAACCATTTCTATTTGTACAGTGTATCCCTGAATTAAATCATATTATTTATATGGTTTACATACAATTAATCTCCTTTATATTAAAGTGAAATATGGAGGCCTCATGGACCACAAAAGAGATCTCCTGATTTAATCACAAGGTAAAGCATCATGATTGTGTTCTAGGGTAAGACACTTTACTCTTTATCAATATTATACTTGTATTGCTTCAGTAATCACTTCTGTGCAACAGACTTGTTCCATTCAACTGGTTTTTTTATTTGTCCAAGTATTATAGACCAAAAGTAAATAAATGATACTGAGACAAGCTTACCACTGTTAGTGCAGCCTTCCTGAGGTCCGGGAATAATCAGAGTGAGAGTTTCAAGTTTTGGAAGAGAGCATTGAAATGAAAGCAATAATTCAGCAAAATTATTCACAAAGTTCTTATGTGAACAGGTGAATATCTTTAAATGGTTAACATTTTCTACATAATCCCAATCCTGTATGTGTACATGTAAACATATTCCTACAGTTTTCAATTTGCTCGGACTTGAAACATTTGCTAAATGTTTATTTGTCTCATCATATGGTGTTCTTTTTGGTAAAATAAGGACATTGTATAGTTCAACGCACAACAGGGCTGACAATTTAGATAGCAAATCTTCAACAAAGCAATCTTCTAGATATCTGTGATAACCATTGGGCAAGTTTCTGTTATCTATGGTCAAATCCTGAAGATTTTTGCACTGAATACAAGATTTGAAAAAACTCTGTGGCACTGATGTTTCTTTATCCAAACCAGATCTAGGTGTTACAATAACTGATAGGGATGTTAAACATGGAAATACTACATTAAGATTGTTAATAGTCGCTTCATTTTCACTACAGAACCCAGTTCCAAAAACACAAGTCAAAGAAAGGAGATCACTGTCTTGATTATTCTTTATCATCGATGTAATAATTTTGCAAAAAATGCTGGTGTCTGTTCTCAGATGTTGCATTTTTTTACAATGGTTGAAAAGTTTTATGACTTCATTTTCTGCATCAGACGTTAACAGACAATCTCCTATAAGTTGCAAATCTTTTATACCTCTACTTGAAAACATTTTCCACTCTTTTTTGCTGCTTGGAATTCTTTTCAGGCTTATATTTCGCCCTTCCCATAATAATGGAACATCTATGATTTCACAAAATTTGCTGTTGACAACACGCATGGTATGCAAGTCTTCAATTGAAAGGTGTTGGAAAATATAGAGGACTAGCTCCAATGGCAGCTCCATCAGTTTTACACCTCCACTATTCATATTTAAACTTTGATTCCTTCAATCCTTCTAAAATATATGAATACATTTTGTTTCCTGCTTCTTGTGGCTGGAAATAAAGTTTATATCAATTATCATTTTTGGTGCTTGTCAAGGAATTGAATAAACTCTCCATGTCCGTTTCAACAAGGAGACACATCCATTATCTATCTATAATCCAAAGGGATACAAATAATAACATTAACTGTATAAAGTCTTAGGACACCTTTGCCACATGCACCTTTTGTTGCGAGCGTTAATAGGTGTAGATGGTGTTATTCAAGTCGCTTGAACGCAGAATCAGGATATAGCATTATTTGACACCAGGTGCTATTGGTACTTTTGAGAACCTGTGTACTTATCTTTGTTTATCTGCGAGGGGCAATAAAATCCCCTCTTTCAATGAATATAACTTAACTTTCTTTAACTTTGTATGATGATTTGTCACTTACTTAACTCCATAGATCTTTGATGCCATCTGATGGTAGCTACAGAACCTATCATAATTAATCCAACTCACGCAAGCTAGCGCACCTGCTCTCGCATGTAAAATGAGACTTGAATTTACAAGAGGATGAGGGATGCTAAGATGGCGGAGCTCCAATTTGAGGCTCCTTTAGCAAAATTTGACGGCGACGAGTGGAATGAGTTTCATGATTTTCAGACATCAGCAGATTTAGAAAATTCTAATACATCTACAATGACCACAGAAAAAACAGACAATCTTGACGCGGATAATTTCGGAGAAGGAACATTCTCTGGCTCCCTTGAGGATTTGGTGAATACATTCGATGAAAAGCTGTCGAAGTGCTTCTGTAATTTTGAAGAGAAAGTGGAGAAATTCGCCCCAGTACAAGTACGATCACAAGAAGAAATAATGAGTGATTGCCAGTGAGTAATATTAAACCAAATACCCAAGATTTTTTAATGAAACTACCTTTTTTCTCATTGACAATTAGTCAGACTGTCAGTGTGTTTATATTACAGAACTGACAGTAGGACTGTTTTGACAGCTAGTTTTGACAGCTCAGTCACCAGCACTTTTGAATGAAGTTTCATATTGTTATCCATGTCGGTGAAACTTTGTATAATGATGTAGCACGAGAACAGCGAAAATTATCATCCATACACCAATATTTTAGGAGAGAAAAAAAATGTTGAGATATATGAAAATAAGGATACTAATATAAGAAATAGAAGGGCTGGCCCCATGTAAGATATCTAGTTTACTTCGTTATGATTGGTTAAGAAATTCTTGAATTAGGAATACTATGTCTTCAGCCATACTTGGTTTTAGTATTAAGCGGAGAGGAAATGCTTGTTCTAAATGATTTCCCCCATAAATATTTTTATTACTTTATTGGATTTGGCATAAAGTGTGAAAACAAAAACAATGGCACTGAGTCGGTCTATGTCGATTTAATCACCGGATCATTGAGCCAGACTATTTTAGTCAAGTAATTGAGATTCACTTTTATGGTATTATCCTTCTTGTAGACATGGTTGTTATTTATCATACAAAACATAAAATGACAGCAGTGATATCACTATGAAGCTATATCATTTAGTTAGTATAAATATTCAAGGGTCGTAGCAAATATGTTATTGGTTCCAAGATCCATATGGAGTTAAAGTTTATCTACTTTGGAAATTATCCTCAAAAATCTCATGTTCCAAAGTAGACTCCATTCAAGGGTCAATTTACTTCACACAATGATGAGGGATTAAGGGGTTTAGACCATTTTAAATTGTTTGGTTCCATATTTTTTTCAACTTCAGAACCTGTTGTTCCTCGCTGAAAAAAAAAATTCTATTCACAAGCTTGGTCCCCCACACCCTCTCCCTTGGGATTTGAGTAGATCCCTTTATTTTTGACCAGTTGGGACCTGCTTGTCCCTTTGGTAAATGGTATTAGGTGACCCCTGTTATATGATATTCGATTCACATTTATACAGATAGAAAATCTAGGATGTCTTGAGATCTGTATTTTAGATTTTAGACACATAGAGAAGTGTAAGCTGTGCACTTGAAGGATAATTGAATTAAAGAATGACATGTTGAAAAAATGTTTGCCAAAACTTTATTGAAGGAATTTACTTTGAAACAGGATATGATGGATCATAACTGAAGTCCAGTACCAAAAACCTAAAACTGACACTTCGCTTTTGCTGTTATAGAAATATGTTTGTGTCTATAGCTCTGAAATTTCAAAATGATTGTAAAGATAATAATGGTAAATCATATTTTCTGCGCTGCGTTGTACATTACTTCATTGTTGATTAGAAGGGATAAAAAACACTGGCCCTAAACAACCTTTGTTCCTATCATGTCGGTTTGGAACTCCCAAAAGAATGTGTATTATTCTTTTTGTTCAACAAAAGCATGGATGATATGATATCCCACAAGTTATAACAGAAGAACATGTATAGCTCAGAATGTTGGATAGGTATAGATAGTTAGAGAGTGACTGATGCTATGAGTTGGCTTTCATTGATTCATTCTCTTCACCCCACTAAGACCAGATAGAATTATAAGACGTGTGTACTACACGCCTTTGCAGATCAATATCAGAATTCTTTAATATTCATGATGAAGTTGTTCATCCTTGAAAATCTGTTTTAAGGAGACTTCATTTGGCATTGGCTCAGCCTCTATTACTTGGTGAGATTCATTATTAGCAAAGCAAGGTATATAATACTTAGAAACAGCTTGGTTTTAAGTACCATAAAATTGTCTTTTTTCTTAACCATTTATTATGCCTAGGGCCTACATTTGGAGATGCTTCACACATCTTTCCTCGTCTAACTTGTTTTTATTCATATGAATATAAATAATTGAAACAAATATTCTTCAAGTAGATCACTGGTACATATATTTTACTGATAAATAAAATAGTAGATTTGAAAGTAAAACTTTCCTTATATGCACAGTACGTATATAAAATAATGAAAATAAACCCTGAAGAGAGTCCTTGATGACTCGAAACATGTAGGTTTCAAACCGCATATCTTTTGTGTTGGACTTTATCATTATTTTATTTTACTGATTTTGACTACTATCACCTTCCTTATAATGTTTCAAGGTTGTGCTATTTTGTGAAGCAGAAATTATGTAGTATGTCAATGTATAAACATTTTGATATCATATTAAGAAAACGCCTTTAAGATAAATAGAAAGAAATTGGAGAACTTAATTATATTTTTAAAAAAAGAGCTTCACACTTTTGTTTATTGGCCCACATACCTGTACCTTTTCATGCCAATTCAAATATCATTTTCAAAGTAACCCTTTTATTTAGATATGATTGTTTGAACAGTTTCTTATCAATATGCCTTGAATGAAAAAAATCAAACTTGGGCATAAATGGCAATGTGCGGACCTTGACATTGATCTAACTACCACTGTCAGCACAATGTCAGTAGAAAAGCTCGTAGGGCTGCCATGAAATAATTTACAAATAGACAAGTACAAAAGTCCGAAAAAGGCAAAAGAACTATCTAAATCTAGTTGGGTCAGTTGAAAAAAAATTAAACGGGAAATATAAGAATTATTGATTTAAACAAAATACAGTTAACCGCATAAAATCGGATTATTTTTTTAATATTTTCATTATTGTTACCTTATTGTTATATAAGGGTTAGTGACTTAAGTATGTATGCTGAATAAGTTGTGGTAAAACATCTGAAGGAAAGATCAAATTTAAATGTATCGGCTTGTTTCAAAATACCAGATTTCATGTCTAAATGAACTGTAGTATTAGTATACTTTACATTATGCTAACAGATGAAATTACTACAGTGTCAATACTACATGGCTGTTCATAGATAAAATATTGATCCTTATGAAGCAGCCATAAGCAGGTAATACACACTGTAAATGCTTGCTATTAAATTTGGTCAAGTATTTAAAAAATACCTAAGCAGCTTTGAGCAGAATCTCTTATGAATTGAAGGCTTAATGTAAAGACCTGTCAATTGTATGATATTGGAAAATGCGTGCATATGCGCTAAGCTCCTGTACCTTCATATTCAGAGACCTCAAGATGTGTAATGATAAGCTTATGGTGTATGAATAGTAAGGTATTGCCAACTACTTACAGTATTTAAGTTCCCTTAAATTCTCCTGAACTAATACTAGCAATTACGAGTCTGCCTACATTCGGGTTGAGATCATTTTAGAATACAGAGAAGAATTTCTTAAATACAGAGGAGAACAGTACTTCCTTTGGCTCTTGTGTGATTGGGCTCCACTTGCTTGTTGACAGAGTCAGCAACTCAAGACTTACACAAATGCTGGAATTTATCCAATAAACAAAAATGCTTCCTCTTTCATATCTGATATAACTTGTAGATTTATCTCCAATCAAATCCTAAAATTATATTATCATAAATATATATCTATCATTGGAAAGGGGCATTGGTACCAGTCAAGAATGGTTGCTGTGGAAATTGCTTTGACCAGAGCTATACTATTTCAACTACAAGGGCTGTGTGCCCATGTGAAACATATAATCTGTGTATGTGAATTGATGGGTATATTCTTTCTCTTGATACCTACCAGACATCACAATAAAAATTCCAGTTGCCTTAGTCCATAGTTGACTTTAAAAATAGAAGGGTTGGGTCCAGGGCGGATTCATTTTTGTCATTATATGTGAAGGTAGCAATGTCCAGGTCAAATTTGATATGTATAATCGTCTGGCTGCAGATATCTGTATAATTTCTTTTGGCAAAATAATTTGTGATCAATTATAATTAAAATGCCCATTTGTGTGTCTGAATAATTTAGTATTTCTTGATTTTTTTTCTAGGATGTGGTGGACAATCACAGGCAATTTTGGAAATATCTTGCCTATAGATTGGTCTAAATCATATGCAAGACAACTACACACCCAGTCACTTAACTTGGCAGAAAAAAGAGTAAGTATTTCATTGATATGGTATACCTGTTTCCTGATTTTCATAAGAATACTTCTTTTGAATATTGAATTGATCTGGTGACTCAGTACTAATTATCAAGGGAAAACTGTATAGACATTTTGTTCAACCAATAGCCACTCCCATCCTACAGAAATTTTAAGAGAATTCAATTAGCAATGTGGAATGAGATTTTGAGTCACAAAATGTTATTCAAGTGAACTGTGTGAACCATCAACTTATATTATACAGTACTTGTATTGGATAGTATTCATTAGAAAAATGAACACTTGCCAGCATCATAGAATTGCTGTCTCTGTCTATAGGATAGGGTTTGACAATGTTGATGTAACATCATGTTGTACGTCAGATAATTGATTGCAAAGGGAAGTTGCATCTAAAGCCCCAAAACTATTGTGATGTATTTTTGAATGATGGGGTATCTGTCGTCATTGGTAGCGTTTTTACTTTGATATCATTAATTAATGATACAAAGCTCTCCTGGATCTGTCAGTTCAATCATCCAGATTCTATTGATACTCAGTGGAAGTGAAAATGTCATTACAATCAAGGAGAATTCAAGTTGAACTGAGCATTTATGACTCCTACTTCCTTAGGATTTAAAAAAATATATGTACTGATATCAACGTAAATTCAAAGAGATAAAAAAATACTTTATGAATTTGCTTTATTATTTTTATTATGTCTAGAAGGGAATGCAAACAGGAAGTCAATTCAAGTACATGCAGTATCTTTAACATCTATGCAACTGCGTCATAGTCATTTAAAAACATTTTTGGTATTTGTCTTGATTACTTTGATATGATCACATAAAAGTCAGTTACTTATTTCCAATGTGGTCCAATTTTTGAAAAAGAAGACCTCCACTGCTGCTAATACAGCTACTCTTTTTTGAATGATGACAAGTGCTCTTTTACATGCCTTTACCCATAGACAAGCAATAACACCCAGAGCCTTTTATTAAGCCAGTAATGGTTCACTGAAAAAAATCATTCTTCACACAGATTCGAATCCAAGTGGCTGGCTTTATATGAACAGTAAACTGTGCTTACCACTACACCATGGAAGGCCTCTGTCAAGTATTTCTACAATCATGGAAATATTCACAATCCCTTTATATCATTAGTTTGTGTTCTTGTCCTTGCATAGGAAGTTTAAAGATGAGAATAAAGCAACAGAGACCATTTGATCTAAAAATGTAAATTTGCCTAAAAGATAGACTACTGAACCATATGGCACTTAATATTTTTTGTCTGCATTTTGTTGTCGCCATCTCTTACGCTTCTTGTGAACACTTTTAACAGTTGCTTTTAGGCCCCTAGACAAAATGTATCAATAATGTAGAATTGTTGAATTTGGAATAGGGGAAGAAAAGCTTTGTAGAAAACATCACATTGTAGTAAACAAATCAATTTGTCAATTTTTTATTGGCATTTGACATGAACCTTCAAGGGATTATGAGAACAATAAAGTATTATTATGAATATTTGTTTCAAAATTACAATAAAGATTATCAAAAGACCTTTCATTAACATGAAAAAAGGCAGCATGTATGGAAATAAAGGTTATAATTTTTTTATGTAACTACGTTTTTGATACATATTTTTATTGAGACAAAGGGCAAGGGTATTTCTATGTAATATGATATATGATTGAAAAAAGTACATACTTGACAATACTGTGTTCGTTATAATATAATGCAATATTTAGTATGTATCAGTAAAAATGGATATAATTATGTTGTTTTTAAACAAAAACCAGGTCTCTATTTCAGCTGCTCTTAACCCTGGTGAGATGTTATCTATACCTGAAAAGCGATATTTTGAATTATTCAGGTTTTGTTACAGAGTTACAAGTCTATGACAACAAAACATATCTGCTTTCAGGGTTATCTTTAAAAGTCAATAGATTGTCTACTTGTAGATCTGCAATGTTTAGTTTTCTTGCTTTGGCTTCAGGGGATAAACAATAGCAGAATGAGAGATACTTGAAAATGTATCATGATAACAGACAGTTTACAATGTACAAAGCGCTTAAAACAATAGCAAAATGGATACAAAAATCCATGAAAAAGAGACGGTATTAGTGAAGAAATATGATACAATGGGACCTTACAGAACCTTGTAATCATATAACAATTGAAAACAAATCCATTAAACTTACAACAGACTAGAAATAACTCTCTTTTAATGATGAAGTTGGTAACTTCTAGTTGTACTGGAAATTCTTAGAAAATGACGTTTGAAGTCTAGGACTGATTGTAATGGAACATGCCTGTCAAGTAGTGTTTTATTCAGTGATGAAGATCTGGTAATTAGATTGAGAACTATGAAACATTTTACAGCCATTTTACTTTGTCTATAAGTCAGCTTTATAGATCATGTGGCATGGTATTCACTGCTCATAAAATCTTCGTCTGGTTATATTTTCGTAAGATTTCAAATCGTCTGAAATTGACCTATCTAATGATGTTTTATGTTCGTCTGGTTTTATTTTTGTAGGAGTTTGAATCGCCAGATTTGGACCTGTCTGATGATGAAGAACTTTCACAGGCATTTGACATGCATTCCCTCATTATATCTAGTCTACAAGAAGAACCTTTATTCACTGCTGATGAAGTTATCAATGAAATAGAGGGAATGATGGAGGTAAGAAACTTGTTTTATTACTGATATCAAGTGCCCAATGTTTCCTAATCTTGCTGAGAAATGGCAATTCCACTAATCCTTCCAATAGAATTTCTACATTATCCCCATGCCCAATGGGTAAGTAGAGATAAGGATCAAGGCTGAGATGTTAATCTCCCTAATGGTCTTTTGTAAAGTGTTCTCATTGTAGAATTGACTCAAAGGCCATTTAGCTGTTCCATAAAGTTATTCATTAGGTTATGGTATTATAGTTATTCTCTTATCAAAGGTGAATTTAGACTTTAACCTATTCCAGGAGGTTAGTCATTTTCCCTATATATGGTCTCCATATTGTGCCTGTCAGCGATGCTGACCTCTTCTAGGTTGAGCATATATGCATATTGATCTTGCTACACACATCCACCTCTTCAGCCAGTGACATAAATCCCAGCGTCTAGCTTTTATCCATTGAGAAGTTGGCATTTAGAGTTTATTGCAGCCAAGTACAGCAAGGCTATTTCACCATATATGCACAGAGCAACACAATTCATGACATCAGAGAGAAAACAGAGTTAGGTTTGAGCAACAAGTCTAAGAGAGCTGGCCATGACAAGAAGCATTGGGATGAGTCATCACCTACTTCCTAGGTGATTCTAGGAAATTATCCCCAATAAAAGACACGCATATATCTATACCTAAACCCAAGGACACAGTTTCAATACTCATCAAGTTTGTCAGCAAGGAATCAAAATGAGACCCTTTTAGTGTGATTGTCTTATTAGTTACTAAGATTGATAAGGAATTAATGATGAAACTGCAAATAAAATACATAGTATCTTTGAAATATGTGAAACAGCCAATTATCAAATTTCTCCTAGCAAAACTTGTTTTCTTGTTTGTGGCTAATTATTTTACACCTCTTGTACTTTTGGCTTCCACTGTACCATTGTTTCATTTTTACACAGATGGTTTATTATAGAATGAGTAATAGTTGTCTGGATTATTTTGATTCTTTATAACAGCTATCAGTCAAGATTTATGTGAAATGAATCACCATTGATTTAATGTTTGCAATTAACAAGTGGAAATAGCAGGAAGAAAATGTATTTTCTTGTCCTACTTCCAAATCAGCTAGAATTGAAAGAGGTCTAGATAACAAAGAATGTTTTTACCTTCCATGATCAGATGTGCTTAGAATCATATATTGTTGACAGAAACTTTATAGCATTTCAAACTAGGAGCTAAGCTATGTATTTTCATAGTTAAAGGATCAGTTGCAACTTAAAATGTACAATGTCCTTTGATATGACAACCCTACCATGTACAAACCTAAAAAAAAAGGCTCTTCATTATTCCATTATGGTTCTATCATTTCAACATATTGACAAGGGATATAATATGATTGATGTATCCATCTTTGTTTTACTTGTTTAGCCCCAAACTTAATGCAGCCTCACGCTCTCATACTTTTTTCTCTCATTTCCAGGATAGCCCATCTCCAGAGAGCACACCAACCGATATTTTGTCAGCAGCATCCACCGAATTGTTGCAGTTCAAAGAAAAACAAGCATTGTCTCCCATCAATTTTGAAGAAAGTAGGTATCCTTATAACACCCATCTCCAAACAAACACCAGTCCTGCTTCTTGCTTTAAGTTTATTTATTTTTCCTGTTTACTGTCTTGTTCTGTATGGAAACATCCTTTATTTCATTTGTGATATTCAACATTATAGTCTTTGATATGTATTGTGTCATTAGAATATGAGAGAGAGAGAAAATCATCTATCTTCCTAAAACATGATTATGGAATGCTATAATTATGGTATCATGTTTAAACAATCTCTCTGTTTAAAAACATTCATAAAGGTTCAGATCATTTTTTTGGAATCATGTGGGGGTTTTATTTGAGAGAAGTAAAGTAACTCTTTTTAAGCTGTACTCTAAAATTGAGAGATTTTTTTACAGTGCTAAATCTTAATTTGAAAACAGCTTAGAGGCTATATGATACCATAGTTTTGTGTGATGTCTTATATCTAAGAAAAATGCTCTGATCTCAAAGAAAACCTCATAGACACTCCAATTACACACAAAACATATTGATTGAAGCCTACCAAATTGTATCAACCACATTGTCAGTTCTGAATAATGCCATGTATGGAAGTACACAGAGTTCAAGTAGAAAGAGACATATTTCTACATATTCTAGAAAGAACTTCCTTCTGCAGGAAACTGCTGGTAACACATGCAAATCTGTGTTGTTTGTTTTGTAGAATTCTAGGATTAATCATGTTATTATTGTTTCATTCCATGAAATGAAGGCAGATGGCATAAGTCATCCATATTGATGTGAAACATTGTTGGAATAAAGGTTTTTGATATGTTCACAAAAGCTCTTTGACAAAACTTGTTATAGCTCATTTGGTTCATGTGGGCTTTGTTCAATTTGTTTGAGTTGCCTTTCTGCAAAAGTATTAATTGTGAAATATGTTTTTGGATCACTAGTTTCTCATTTGATTTAATCTGTGATCCTTCAAAAAAGTTTTGATTCTAAGAAAGAAAATTGCAGTGAAGCATTGTTTTTGATTTTTCCACCAATAGTTCTTTATTTTCAAAAAAAAATTGCCAAAAACTTTCTTCATCAATAAAGCAGAATGTAGAAGATGATGTTCTTGTAAAAGATTTTTTTCATTGATTTTGCTGTAAACATCCTCTAGAAACTTTAAAAAAAAAGTCTTTTTCATTTGCCCCAAACATGAACACTAATTTGATCAAAATCGAACTTTAAAAATACAGATGAACCAGAAAAGAAAAAAAGTGTTGAAGCTTTTGAATTTTTTTTTCTGATAGAGTTACTTGTTTGATTGAAATCTCAAGAGTTTTGTAAACAAGGCCTTGGCTTAATTTTTCCAAATCTTGTTATGAATTCGATTGCTTTCTACAGATTTTCCAGCATGCTTCATGTCAGGGAAGAGAAGGAAAGACAAATTGTCCACAGGGATAAAATAGCTTTTGTGTTGTCTGACACAAACATGGATGAATTGAACATTCTTATATGGATTATTCTGTGGCATGAAAGGTGCTGAATTTGGCCCATGTGAAGAAGTCCTTGCTTTTATTGTATGATGAAGACTTAGTGTAAATAGTTTTGCTTCTTCTTTCTGTCTATTAGGAGTTCTTGATTTGGTTGGGTTATGTCCAGAAACATATGGTTCAGGTGTATTATTGATCCATCAAGATGTGATTAATTTCAGAGTTCTGAAACTTTTTACTTATAAAATCTTAAAAACCCTTGTTCACACACTACTAAAGGGTTTCACAGTAGATGTATATAGTACTTGATATTTTTGTATATCAAACATATGGTTGGGAACTGAACAAATGCTTTTCTCAGCAATGGAAATAAAGATTTCATGACAGCCAGATATTTGCAGGGTTTTGAACTGCTGTGAACTTTCCTAAAGAAAATAGATTTGACCACAAGGTATTATCAAAGGTTTCTCTTATTAGATTATGGCCATCATGCAAATAAGTCCATGCTTTGTATTATTTAAAGAAAATGCTGAAGGGAAACAAGGATCTGCAAGGAAATGGCTGAATGAATGAGTAATGATATCAAAGTCTAGGGAATCCCATTCATCCATCGGCTATTCTTGTATATAAGTGTGTTTTGTGTATTTTGTTAGGAATATAAGCATGTCATACGGGGTGATAATTATTATAGTCTGCTGATTATCCATTCCCAGCTGTATTGAATTGTTTACATGGAATAGCCATGTATCAGCTGTCTACTTCTACTTTCCTTTATAGAATTTCAGTGTTTTTCTGAAGCATCAATTGTGTAAATTTTTTGAAAGTGGTTCCCACTTTCAATGCAGTTTTATCTAGAACAAATACCTCCATACATTGGATAGAAGAGGGCTATCCTATGTATTTTGTTACAATGAATCAAAAATCATAAGTTAAAAAGCTTCCTGTCAATATAATGATGATAGATTCAACTAGAGTATTTTTGGGGTTATTATAGTATTAGTGTAATTGGATAGGACAGTGGATCTGCAGATCTGATTCATGAAAATATTCAGTTTGAATAACTCCCCATCTAGCTATCAATCAATATAAGTTGTAATTCTATATTGTAATTTCCTCTATGTATTCTGTTTGATGTTATCCATGTGTTGAATATTGAAGAGATCACCTGATTGGACCAAACAATTGTACCAATAGAAACAGGGAAAATAAAATCAAAAAGAGATGAAAAATAAAATTTATTCAAGGTGACAGTGTAGTAAAATTAGGAGAGTGTTTTGCTACTAAATTGTGTCAAACTGCTCATCATGATTTTAAAAAGGGGTTTAGATATTTTCTGATCAACTGAAGTACTCCCGTAATTATTTTGTTTTTATTCTTTGATTGGTTTAATATTTTTTAAAGATCAATTCCAAATTTCCAAAAAGATTTGAAAAATCTGCGTAGTCCTGTTTCTCTGCGTAGCCCGGTTTCTCTCTTTATCCCTTTTATTTTGAACTTGAGTTGAAATTTTCTTATGTTCTTTCTCTGGTGATGGTCAAAGTGATATTTGTCTTCTGTAGATTTGAATAGGGCTTAATATGCAATGAATGGCAGCTGATTGGATGAGATCAGTAGAAAATGTGTACATCTGACATCTTTATGATACTTGAAACAAATTCTTGGCTCAATCTATCATGTTTTTTGTTGGTTTTTTTTTCTTTGCTTTATCTTCAACATGGGCAAGCAATTGGATATCTTTATGTTAGAAGTCATTCTGACAGCCATGTGAGCTCCCTACTGTTGCTTATCAAGAAAAACGTTTCTCCTCATTGATTGACTTTTTTTTATATCTTTGAAATTTTCTGTCAGGGATATATATATGTATATAAAAAATATTGATATAGAGCTTTTGAAATTGTCTAAATGAGATGAACTTTTTCTTTTAAAGACCTATACAGGCAGTAAAATATGCATGATATGATCAGAGAAGACTTTCTGTGAAGATATATAGGCAGTTGCTAAGGAATAGGTTTGCGGTTTTCAAAAATTCTTGGAATAAAAAAGTGCTAGCATTACAATTCTCTATGTGGTCTACAAATTTCCCAGCGGCATTAACATGTGACATTTGAAAGCATTGTGTTTGAGGGAGTAAGCTTGCATCACGTTAAGAAAAAATCGAGGCAAAAAAAATTCACCCCCTTCTCCTAAAACACTTAATGATATGAATCATCAGGTAGAAAAGCTTTTGATGTCTCAGGTATGGTCTACAGGTGAATGGTTGTCTGGGAACATGACGTACTGACTCATTTACAAAGTACCTGGTTACCTGTTCAGTGTATCCAGTACCATGTAATATTTTTTTCCATAGTCTTATTTTGTTTTTATAGGGAATTTCTAGGAACTATAAAGGTTTGAGTTCATTGACAATGTGTGATTGCAGGACTGCATATTTTTAGAATGATTTCATTTTGTTAAAAGTTTTTGTCTTTTTTTTGAGATATTGCCAAAGATTCTCTCCATACAGAAAAAAATCAGATGATCTTCTAACCTTCCTATGACGTTATAGACACTTTCATAGTGAAGAATCCTTTTTCCAACAGGCCGTAGTGATTATTATGATTGGATTTCCAATTTGGAGATTTTCTGTAGAGACCTACAAACTCTGGCCACGAAAGGTAAAGAATTATTGAACAGTGAGAAAAAATGCATTAAACAAGCATCTGACCTTGACTGTAAGTCTTTGTTTGGCAGGCTAAAAAATCTCCCAATTGAATCTTATAGACAGCTTTGAATGGCTGATTTCTTAAGACTGAAATCTTGGGGGAGGTCATTAGCTGAGAACAGGATCCATCATTTCTTTGATGACCTGTTAAGGTGATGTTTAAGATTGATGACATTGCCAATATCCATGCTTAGGGTCGGGAAAAGATGGCTGCCTTTATGCCCTTCAAATCTATCATGTCCAAAGCAGAAAGTTGGTCATTTGTTAGATGATGTTTAAGAGACTATTACGTCTTGAATGCAAAATGATGAAATAAAGTGATTTACTTACACCCCAATCATTGGGATGTTTTCAGTCAATGGATTTTCAAGTAAACAAATGCTTGTGTGAGATTTATGAAGCAGAAGAGAAAAGTTTTGACAGAATGTTATTGATTTTGGCTTTTCAGATATGAATCGATTCTTCTGCCTTCTTTTCCAAAGTGTTACGTCTAAAGAGTTTTCTTATGGACAGCGTACCTGCGTCTTTTGTTTTTACAGTTTGATTAATTCCCAGACAATTATAGGTAAACTTTATCAAGTTTAGGCTTCTGCTTCTGGTATGCATACAAAATCACTCACACAAGTTCTTTTGGCTTGTAATTCTTTGGGGAGTCATGAGTTCGTAGCTTTTCATAGAAGTATGAAGACATTGATAATTAAATTCTTTATTGTTTTGGCTGTTTTCAACAGAACTATCATGGTGTTAATTCTGCATTTCAGTTAATCACTAGACAGTCTTCTGATATTTTCTGTCAATTCATTACAGTGCAAGGCAACCTCTTAGTACTCTGATGATAATCAAAAAAACATATGCTTTGGTACATATACATGTACGTAAAAGGAATATTCTATCTCTTTTCCAACGCTCATGATAAATAAAAAGGAATTAGAAAAGCAAAAAAACAACAAGCCGTGCTTGCTGTCATCTACTGAAGTGTTTTTGTCTGGACATGAATAGCATACAAATGTAGCTGGAACAGATAGACTCATAGCTGTCTTGAGCATATAGTCAAGGCTAATGTTAATTGGGGAATGACTGTTTTACTGTGGGATGTGGTGAGCTCTGAAAGCTTAATGGGGTCCAAGGCCTTATTTGGTGATTTAATCTTGTCAGGTCATGAGCTCGCAGACAAGAAATGCGGTTATACATGTTCATAGAATTCTGAGTGTCTTTTTATGCTATGAGACTGATTAAAAATGATCGCTATCAAAAGGAAGGATGGTTGTCTCTTCCATGAAATGAAAATATATGTTTTCAATATTCTCTGAGATTTATACAATTCTCGGTCTTGCAGCTTGCTAATGAGAAGAGCAACAAAAACTGAAGTAATCGATTGATTATTATACAGCAAATTAGAGTTTTACAGTGTCATGATATATAGCTTTGAGGTATATCTGTTGACATTAACATCAACAGGACCACCCTAGCATGTTCACTCTGTTCAATGATGTTTGAATTGATGAGCCCAAGTTTTTCCTCATGGGACATATCAGTCTTCTATCCACAAAAACTCAGGCAGGTTTCCCATCCTCATGATGCCATAAGCTGTTTGTTAAGATATCAGCTAAATGCTAACCCCTCTTTCCACATCAGACCATTTTGTAAATTGCATTAGCATAATACAATGTGGCATACTGGTGAAGGAAAGGGGGTTAATGTGATATCAGACTGCTGGATAAAAACACCCCCAAATATAGCACTTTGTGAAATGAATTGATATTAGAATCTATGGCGTGTCAATCTGGATATCTGAAAAATTATTATATTGATAAAACAGGAGATTCTTGCTATATCATTCAATTTGATGTGTGATGGCTTAATTGGTATATCAATTTTAGGCCAGAGTATATGGTAAATCAATTTAATATCTGAACATTGAGCCAGCCTTATTGAACATTATTTCTAAGAAATATAAAAGATGATTGAACAAGGCTTTTTAGTTAGACTTTATGGTCTTGTCAAAACAATAGATATAAAAAGATAAATACTTAAGAATATAAAGTACATCTTCTCACGAAATAGAAATAATATTTATAGATTCTTTTGATTTGTTTGTTGCAGTTTACATGCTCAATCCTTTTATCTCCTATCTAGATTCTGAACTGTGACATTTAGTTGGTCTTGTATATTTATATATATTTATTACTTTTTTTTTGTCTAACACTGTCATTTAAGACTAAAAATTCTTATTTTATTAAGATGTGGATGTTGAATTGTGATTGTCCTCCTTATATTGTCATTTTCTGTGAAATTTGATCATTCACTTTCGATATCATCTCCTTTTTGGGTTGAATCAATCATGTATGTGATACATACTAGAATAGTTATTATACAGCTTTGTGGAGGGTGCTCTTAATCTATATAGATATTGCTTCCACAAACTATCAATAGTCTGGGACTTAGTCCAATAACTGTGCATGTGATCCATCTTGTTTTATGAAAACCTTTGGGAGACACAGGTATTTTAACAGTAGCAGCTGTGGGCAATAACTGGTAATCTAATCAAAACTGATCAATTTGTCATTCAGCAAAAAACAGGATCATGAAAAATTGTGGGGAAAATTGCTGCTGGTAGTGGAATTAGATTATATAACATTGAATCCACAGACAAAAACGTCCATTAGATTGGGGGACGAATATGGCTGTCTTTTGACTACCAAGGAAGGCATTAATTGTAAACAGCTGTTGGGTAATGACAATGACTGAGAAAATAAAGTAATTCTGGAAATGTTTTGAATAACTTACACCATCTGTTATAATGAGAGAGCTCGAGATTCTTGTGGAAAATATATTATGCTTCAGCCTTGTCTCTTATTTCTCAGTAAAGTTAAAAATTTAATTTAGTGCCTGAAGTGGTGTATGGATATAGCTTGAAAACCAATTTTTTGTTCGTTTGCCTCTTTTTACCCTGTTTTGTGATTGGTTTGAAAATTAGCATTAAATTGCAGTCAGCAATTTTTGGATTTGATTCTGCCTTAGTGATATTATACCTTTGTATTTTATGTCAAATGTTCACTAACCAAGTTGATTTCTTTATTTTTTTCTTTTCTTTTATGCTTCCATCACAGAACATCCAGGTAATGTTAGTCTTATGTAATGTCTTGTTGAGTTCTACACAAAACATCTGCAAAATAACTAATCATTTCATAGGCTTATTCTATTATAACTCAGCTGCCCACAAGATACAATGCATTTGTGTTATATCTATCTACACCTGTTTATATTTTTACTAATGACATACATGTAAATACACTTTACACCTGTCTAATGCATGGCACTGTGTTGTTACATTGACACCAGAAAGGACATAAATATCATGTCAAACCAGACTTTTTTTATGAACTGGAGTCAATAGTTTATAAAATCCATTCACTGGAAGTAAAATATCCATCTCTTATTACAGATTGCTATTGTCATCTCCATAATACTTTGTAAATATCACTTCAATGTAACTGTTACTTATCTTGCCTATTTCTTTTAATCTATCCATGTCTCATCCAGGAATCTATGAGAGTAGGTGGAGTTTAATTTCTTTAAGACTTACTCTATTTTTATGTTCAAGAGATTTTTTTATATTAGACATAGCTGTGTTGTGGGTTTGAGTGCAGTTTTTTGTTTGTTTTGTAATAGCAGTTAGAACAGATTTGCTATATTATTTTTACATTGTAATTTCCTATGGTGCTTGCATGTATGTATGTATGTATGTATGTATTTGCATTTAGATTTTAATTTGTATGAAGATATGGTAAAAGGTTATTTTGGGCTACAATGGGCTACAATGAGAGCATGCCTAATGCCACTTTATTCAAATGCACACTTTAATGACTTTAAAAAGAAATTTACTTCATTTAATGGATATTAATCTTCACAAAAACGTAGGTTTGTTCCTGAAATGCATGACTAAAGATTGATTGGTTACAATGAGTTTAATTTGGCATGATTTCATTAAACGTCATATTGAACCTGGGATAATCCAAGTGTTACTGTGTAATATATTATGGGGTGATGTTATGGGTTAATTGTTTGTTGCGGTTGTTGTGTAAAATGTCAGCTCGGATTTCTACGAGGAGTTAATGCTTACACAGGTCCACAATGAAACAAAAATATGATAGCGATTACGCATAATTTTATTTGTAAATTTATAAGCATATTATTACCTCTTTCATTTCTTATTTGTCTACTTTCCATGTGACTATTCAGTTTCTATAATTACAAGTCATAAACAACAATCATTTCATTGGATCATTGTTATTGTAGTGTGAATTTATTTATTTTTATTTGAGAAAACAAAAACCATAACATATTTTGATTAATTAACTTGGCCACCCCACTAGAAGAAAATGATGATGTAAAAATGATATTGCATTATGTTTATTCAGTTGATTTAAAAGAAAAATACCCTACCCCCTTTACTATGTCAATTTTCTATAAATATCTTTGCATGTACTGTTTGATAGATTAAACTTATGCCAAAGTTGACTAGATAGAAAGAAAAAAGCAAGAATAAATGTTTGGAATTGTCAGAGAGAAAGGGATGGGTGCAGAGATAACACGATTTATGAATGCATGCAAGTAAAGGAGATCATTTCCATTCAGTCATGGGTAAAATTATTGACGTTTATTGAGTCTAGATGGTTGGTGGTTTGTCTAGTAATTGGTCCTAAATTTGCTGCCATTGGTGGAATTCAATCAATAGGTTAATCAAAGCTTGGAAGGGGGAATTGGGGGAAAACTAGTTGATATTGTTTAAATTTGTGTCTCAAAGATAACGGCAAAATATTGACTAGAATTGTGGTTGAATCGTTCAGTGGTTCTTGCAAGATGCAATACTGGTATAGTGCGAATACTATAAGGGCTTGAGGGATTGAAGACTC
The DNA here is from genome assembly GCA_033118115.1 of Pharyngocirrus eroticus. NCBI lineage: Eukaryota > Metazoa > Annelida > Polychaeta > Saccocirridae > Pharyngocirrus > Pharyngocirrus eroticus. The sequence continues at coordinate 22,791 of JAVSBT010388848.1, forward strand.
AAAAGAGAAAATTGACTTTGTTCTTGGTCTCCAGAGATGATTTGTGTTGCTTTTATCATGAGAGAAAGGGGGCAACATGATTAATTGAGAACCTACAAGGATTAATGTAGAGATGAAATATTAAAGATAATGTGGAAGATATATTGATTAATTAACAGTATGCAGAAAAATGGTGGGGTTTGGGTTTTTTCCCAACCTAATTACAGGTAGAACTGATTGGAAATGGCCAATCTCCTGCTTTAGTTAAATCAAATGCCCGGGAAAAAGCTTCTTTGATTTTCTTATTGAATTACATATATGTATATTATGATTCACGAAAAAAACATTTTTTATAAGACTGTTGATTCATTTCTATGACTCATGCAGTGAGAATTCTGGGAAATATACCTAGCAAAATCCTTGAATTCAGATGGAATAACAAAGATGCTGCATTACATAAAATATGATGATGAGCAAATTAGGTTTGTGTTAGAGCTGCACCCTGGTAGTAGTCTGCATAAACTAACATTTCATTTCTTTATTTCACTTCACCCCTGTCCTGTGATTTATAAATATACTATTTATAGTATAGATTCAATGACTTTCATCTTTTCTATTTTACAGGTCTTAAAAATCTGTCTGTAAGTGCTTTGAATGAACTATATGATGATTTGGAATGCACAATCAAAGATTATTCAGAAACCCTGATAGCAGAGCTTGCCTATAGAGAAGAGTTAGACTATGAAAAAGAATTGAAAAATCAATTCATCTCACTCTTGCTCAGCATTCAGAAGAAAAGAAAAGACACTCAGGCAGATAAAAAGAAAATCAATCACAAAAAAGGAAAAGGTGTCAATGGAAGTGAACCTGGTACTGTAAGTATACCTTTTGTTTTGCCAGTGTGTGTATATCTTTGTGATTATTTGAGAACAAAAAAACCCCAAGAAAGACGTCGTTTAGAATTTATTTTTTTGTTGGTAACATTTTGTATCATTTTTATTGCAGTACTTAACCACAGTCATCCCATACCATGCAAACCAAGGGCCTCCAAGCATAGAACAACTACAGATTTATATCAAAAGTAAAAAACCTTTTACAATATTTACTCTCGAATAAATTGATTAAGATATAAAAATCCTATTCTTTATTGTAAATTATATATTGATTTTGAATCATTATCCGATGTTTGCTTTCTTATAGTACTGTCTGCCATTAATGATGACAGCCCAGCAGTGCCAGGCTTACTAACTGACTACATCCTAAAAGGTAATCTGAAGGTCTATGTACACTATTGATTTAGGGGTACATTCTTATGCAATTTGTTGAAGGTCCCTTTTTTTATTCAGATAATTTATTTACCTGTAAGTTTAAACTATCATGTAGCCTGTATTTACATTGCTTATTCATGTGTCTTTTTATAACTTTCAGTGCTGTGCCCAACATCGTAAGATATGACTGACACTCCCCTCAACCCTTTGTCAACCAGTCATAAGTGGTCGAAATCAGTGTGGAAAACTACACTGGATGGATGTCATTTTGCTACATCAGAGAAGAATTTTGCATAGTTGGCAAAATCTTTGTGTGCTTTTTTATTTTTTTTGGTGTAAATCTTTTCAATAAGATTATATCCAAAGGATACCTAGTCATTTATAAACAGAAGAGGCCAAGTATTCAAACTTCAGACCTTTTTTGGGTCTGCGCTTTTTGTGTATATTTTGTATTTTTTCATTCAGCGGGATGACCTTGTTCATATAATGTATGTGTGTAATCAATTCATTTGTTCAGTATTGAGTTACCAAGAAACTTACAAAAGGATTAAAGCAGGATTATTAAACATGCCAGAGAAAAAGTTGTAGCTGGTTACACATGTCTGGATAGTTCATTTGGAACCACAATCTTGGCTGAATCATGTTTGTTATTTGTATATTTTTTTTCCTTATGTGATATTGATGGTAAAACTAATTGTAAAATGCTCATGGCCACTGTCAAATTTATTGTATAAAAATATGTATTATGCCATGTTTAGCACTGAAAAAAATGTGTGTTATGGATGTATGTAAATTTTATTTTTAAGAAGTTATTTATTTGTCTGTCACCTTGCAACATGCTTTTTAGATGAATTATAGAAGATAGATAATCATGAAGAAAGGTACATAGAAGAATTTGTTCAGCCTACATTTCAAATGGACCTACTAGTTAACAAACTTTTAGATTGGTTATACATATGATATATGTGGTTTTATTTGAGAATAATAATCAGGTTTACTTTGTGCAATGCTTTGCAATATTAGACAAATGAACATCAAGAAAGTGCAATTTAATCAAATTATATAATATAGGTGATATGCACAATTATATGATCATGATTTGAAGGTTAACATAGGATTAAGGTATATTCAGAGCAACTTCAGCTGAATGTATATCGAAAAACATTCTGAGGATAGCTTATGTAGAAACTACAACCATTAAACAAGGATCTTGTATGCCAGTATTTTGGTACAGCAAGTCTTTTTCTAGAAATGCTCCAATGTTCAGTGGAATCAAATTAAGTAGCCTCTTAATTTTAGAAATCTAGATGTCATGGAAGATTCCTCAAGTAAATGGAATTGTATTTCATATTGGGTTATCAGCGTTTCATTTGTATAAATAGAGGGACATACTCTGCAGAGTCTAACCACTTGTGTAGTCAAATGTGCATGTTGAAATAAATTAATTTTAATCTACCATTTTTTCTGTGTATTGATATATACAAAAGCATTAAAAATTATAAAAGGACTTTATTGAATTCTACTACATAATCTGTACAACAATAATATGCTCTTGCATTCATGATCACACTTGTGATGCAGCATGTCAAATGAAATGGCCAAAAGACCATATTCAGTTTACCTTGGGTAAGCTGACCACAAATTGCATCATGGTACATTCTATAAGGAATTCTTCCAATTTTTTAAATAATGGTTTAAAAAAATCTGAAGCAAGAAATAAAATTCACTGCAATTACAAACAGATAATCACAAGCAGCCCTAGCAAAACTGCAAATTTTAATTTAATTTACCATACTATCATTTTCTTTCATACATGCAGATGAAGAAATGTCAACCAGAGAACACAAGTCCATTTTGCTGAACCGATTTTTATCTTAGTGATCTATTTCATGCTGCAACAGTAGTTTCATAATACTAGTTTTACTTTAATGTATTAAAACTTGCAGAGCCCTTACATATCTACAATATTTCCAAAATTTTGCACTGGATTTCCACAAGAAATTTCTGTCTTCCAAAATAGTTAGGGCACTGTTCAATCAAGAAGGTCAAGGCATTAACAACAAGTTTCACTTGGACAAAAATGGAATGATTATATTTCTCTACAAGACAAGTTAACAATGTTCATTCACCAATTTTTCTCCTGAAGACTGTCTTTTAACACCCCTATTGAGACAGTCACATGCCTCACACTTTCAATCCAAGGTTACGGTTATTAGTTGTCGTCTTTCATTTCTGAATCAGATTTGTCGTCATGATTGGTATTGTTAGCTGGTGACCTGGATCTAGACCTAGACCTAGACTTGCTTTTGGATTTACTTCTGCTTTGATCCCTTTCATCACGGGATTTAGAGCGAGATCGGTCTCTTGATTTACTTCTACTCTTGCTTTTGCTTTTGCTATTGCTTCTACTTCTGCTCCTTGATCTGCTGTGTGTTCTGCTTCTGGTTCTGGTACGTCTCCTTGATCTACTTCTGCTTCTTGATCTCGACCTGCTGCGACTGGAAATGTAAAAGTTATTCCATTAAACTTGGTCAACTTATATCATTGGTACTCCTTTAAGGTTGGCTAAAATATTCTCAGATATTACAATTTCTCTCTTCATTTTATTCAGAGAGATTCCCAATTGTTATTGCATCATAGACACTAGTATATCAAAATGAAATCATACTAGATTAGAAAAGTAATCTTACCTTCTCTTCTTTCTTGGTTTATCTTCAACAAGTCTGATCCTGCGTCCATTTATTTCTGTATCATCTAATTTTTCAATGGCAGCTTTCATATCATTATATGTGGCAAATTCAACAACCCTGCAAACAAATGTTCATACAAGACAATTAGCATTCTTGGGGAGAAATCTACTCTTGCTAAATTCTGATTCAAGCTGTGCTCAGGATATAAGATTGTCTTCATGATTCTTCAGACCCGAAAGATGGACATCATAGCACACTAATTTCTTTGATTTAAGGAATGTAAATGCTCACCCTTCATTTTTGTGTTGCTTGTGGGCATCTGCATATGTAACTTCCCCTGCTTGTCTCATGTAATCTTTCAGGTCCTTTAAAAAGATATAAAACAAAAACTTAGGACATGGGCCAAATTTCGGGGTGTTTTTTTTTGAAGAATGATCCTTAACAATAAGCAGAGGTTTTGAAGCAATGGCATTTTTTCTTCCACGTTACCAATCATCAGCCCCAACTTCTGGTCTTCACCGTTCCGAACATCAACAGCATCAAGCTACATCCCCTCAAGTAAAAACAATTTTACCTCAAAGACATACATATCTATTGTACATGGTTACCACAGCTTTCAGATGCAAAATAATGCCTGAAATATGTAAATGTTTATGGACAAGCAATTTCTGAGGAAACGGCAAAGTCACTTAAAATATCAAATTCACCTACATCTATCAAATGGAAGACCTTTGACAAAATAAGCACAAGTAAATTTTGGACTCAGAAAATAAGTCAATATTCATTCTCTGGGAACCATGTACTAGTGAATATACATATATATGCTTTTTGAGGTTTTTTGGTCAAGTATTTGCAATCCAACTTCACCAGCCATTTTTTTTTTCAGATCCCCCCAACCTTGTTCTTTCCAAAACCTAAACGCCCTATCCCCTCCTCCCATGCCCTAAATTACAGAAAACTCATTTGGTTTTCAAATTTCAATTTTTTTTTAGAGAAATTTCTTACAATTACCTCTACATTTGATTGATGTTCATCAGTGTATGGTGTTCTTTCGACATCAATTTCAAGACCCAGTAAGACCCTAGAGTGCCCTGAAAGCCCAACTGCCCAGGTCCTGTAGGAAAATGGTCCTGGACACTCATTGCCAGGAAAGGATGGATTGGTTGGTATGCATCTGATGCAACAAGATTGGACGAGAACTCTTGGGAATATGACCAGAGTGGACCCTGAGCATGACTTGGGTTCTTCCAAAGGAAGTTAATCGATGAAGCCAAATGGAATTTTCACCAGACCTTGTGAATCATCACTCGTATTAGAAAAAGAAATTATGCCAGCTAATTTAGATCTGGCACCTATTTATAAACACTGCAAGTCCAATATTTCTCAAAATTCAAAGGCCATCTTTTGCTTCAATGGATGAATGAACCAATGAACACATGGATGCGTGGACCATGACCCTCCTGTGGGAGGAGAGCAAGGAGCACCAGAAATGAACGGAAGGATTGACCCCATACTCATTGAACCAAGGCTTGACTGTGACGTGGCACCTCATGATGTCAACTGTCAAGTGAAACCAGCCTCACCTTTTCTCATCCAGCAGGAGTGATCTTTTGGAAGGAAGATAACAATTTATTTCATACATTTATTTCTAGATTCACAGCATGGGGTATTTTCATAAAACATCTTTTCCTCTCGTTTTACCTCTTTGCAAACCTATATTTACTTATTTTTCCTTTTCTAAAATTCAGAATCCCACGCTGTTTGTCCATTAGAGTAAAGAGATTATATAAAAGAAGAAACAAATTTTTTGTCAGCATACAGGGCAAAATTAATACTACTTTCATACCTAGAATTATCTATATCATTACTTTTACAACTTTAATTCACACCCTTTACTTGGTCAATAGGCAAGACTAATGATTTGAACTTCACAAATTTTCTGATACAGTGAAAATTTGGGAATGTTCTCCCAGCTGCTTTTGTATAAATTTGTTTTTCCTTTATAAATATGATCAAACAAGGTAAAAATTGCACTACATACCTGCCAACTAACTCGGGATGAAAGATTTTCAACTATGAGCCTGTAATCTGTTCTTGTTGGTGGCCCATATCTACAAAAAGAAAGTCACAGTAGTAAATGTTCCCAAGACTTTATGTTGATATATAAAGAAAGAGGCTTTCTGATTTCCCGCATAATTTCATCTTATTAAATAATAATAAATTTATTAATATATAATCAAAAGAATTTTTTTCTCAAAACAAACCCGGCAAGCAACCTTATTTTCTCTTACTTGTCACGAGACCCAGCCCCACCACCACCACGTTCACCACGCTCTCCTCCTCCTCCTCCACGACGCCGGGGAGGATAACGAGCACCTCGGTCAACATCCCGCCAATAATCAGTACCTCTTGGGGTACCCCGAGCATGCTCAACTACTACCCTGTAAAATAGGACAATAAAGTATTATGCTATAGTCTTACTTGTCATTCCTGGCTGGTCGTCGACGGGAGCCATAGCCACCACCGCCGCCTCCGCCACCACCACCACCATAATCTCCGCCTCTACCTCCTCCTCCTCCTCCTCCTCCACCACCGCCGCCTCCTCCTCCTCCTCTACGAATTGGACCCTTGGCATGTTCAATTATCACTCTGTTGCAGAAAAAAGGGGCCACATTTAGGAACAATATAGTAAGGATGCCAATCAATGAAAACAATGAAATTGTTAATGTGAAACAACTTGTCCATAGATATTGAGTTAAAATCTAATCAGATGAAATTTTCATTCTAAAAGATGGTGGCATCTTTTGTCTTTCCTTGATAGACATCTTTCATGTCGTTCCTTCATGTGATTCCCTTACTGCTTTCAATTTAATTAATCAAAATCTAGGTTTACCAAAATACACTATTTTCAATCTGCCCCAAATTGCTCAGTTTTTTGGGTAAGTTTTCAACATATTCTATCTGACCCGAAAGATGAACATCACAGCAAAGAAGCATTATCAAAGGTAGCTGGTGGGGATTCTGTCAAAGAATGGAAAATAATATGTTAACAATAACCTACCTTTCTCCACACAGTTCTTTTCCATTTAGTTCATAGACTGCATCATCAGCATCCCTGTAGTCATCAAACTCCTACAAAAAGGTGGGTGCCATAAAATGTTTAAAAGCACAGTGAGAAATCGTTTCTCTTTATTTAAAATTAATTGTAATATTCAAGAAATTTCAAAGTTTCCTTGAACCATAACTAAGCTTTTTCCTTGTGCAGAGCAGATCATAGAAGGCACCTTCATAGAGCATGCGAATTAACATGGATTTCTATCCACATCACATTCCCAAATAACCCACCTACACTTTGTTGATTTTTGCGGATTTCTTGTTGGTGCATACCCTTATTATCAAATTAAATTTCTGTATATTTTTAGGACTTGGCAGGAATGGACCCCAGGAATATTTAATTTTTTTAAAGGATGAGATTTTTTCAATACCCTACCACAATTATACAACCTCCCAATGTTACACTACTGTAATAGGCCAACTCACCACAAAACCATAGCCATTTTTCAACAAAATTTCTCTAATTCTCCCATAGCTCTTAAAGAAGCGTTCTATGTCCCGCTCCCTCACTTGGTATGGCAATCTACCCAAGTAGACTCTTGTGCTGCTCATTCTGCAAAATAAGACAGATCTGCTAAATGTAAAGTTAACTCACCACAAAACCATAGCCATTTTTCAACATTATTTCTCTTATCCTACCAAACCCCTTGAAGAATCTTTCAATATCTCTCTCCCTGGCATGGTGGGATAGTCCACCTAAATATATTCTACAAGACATCCTGAAATATGAAAAATATCCTTGATGGTATACACATAGCACAGTAACTCAAATTACAATAAAGTTTTGGTCGTTTAGATCAGTATGTGTAAGAACACGTGTTTAATTAACTCCGTCCACAAAAGATAAATATAGACAAGTAATACTGTAAATACAAACATGGATTCAGGAGAATATGCAACATTTACTTTCGAATACACATCTCAATGTGTTAATTACGAATACACATCTCCCCAATAATTATGAATGATCGTTGGTTTTACGTTTTGAGGTTGCTTTTACATAAAAATCTACTATCATTTTGTTAATGCCTTCGTCTTCAATTCTTACTATGATAGAATATATTTTTACAATTAGATCAAATTGTGTATTTGAAGTGATATTATATTTCTATCAATAACTTATTGTTCAAAGAACGAAATAGAAGCCACGCTAAAAGCATTATGCAGTTGTGAAGCCACGCCGACCTCAACTGCAATTTGCAGTGCAAAGAGTGATGAATTCTATAATTCGATTCAGCATGAAAGGTATATAAACGGAATGCAAAATTCCAATAAACAAAGTATCAATATACTTAGTGTTTGGTGAGAGCTAAATGTTACCTGCACTGTACTTAGACAATTCCTCCTTGAATACACATTCAGTGCTCACGCCGGCTTTCTATGTAGGAATATGGCGCAGAAGGTCGTTCAAACAGGGTTGCCTACTACATGACACGGCCTGCGAACATTTCCGATGTGTGATAATCTTATGAAAAGTTTTAATTGATCTTTTTTTTTTAAGTCAACAAAACAAAAAGCTATTAGGTGCCATATTATGACAATTTGTCACTATCTAAACAAATGTTTAGACAATTTATCCATATCTTCCAAAGTCGCCTTTTTCCGCCGATACTTTAGACAAAAAAAACTCTCGAAACACAAACAGTATCAATGTTGAGTTTATGTTATTTTCAATATATTTTAACCATACAGTGCCTTTCATAATGTGAATATCCCACAATGATATAACCTCCATATCTATTTTTTTTGAGAATATTATGATAGTGTATTTTTTAATATTTGGTTCGAGACCTGGGTCAATAATGGCGGGAGACCCCCAGCGACGCAAGAGGAAAGTCATGAGCTTGGTTTTATTTGCCGCTGTCAGCCATAGGCAAGTTCCTTGGAAGAAACGCCATATTGGGAACAGTTACTTTATGAACATTTACTTAAATGCGACCACTTTAGTTACAATTCTATCGACTATAGAGGTATGTCAATATTCTTATATGTCTGCCACAGCACTTCATCGGTTAATCATAATGTTTTTATTGTAATTTCCAGAAGAGAACTGATCTGAGAATAGATTTTTCATTGAGCGAAGTGTCATGTAGCGTGTTTCATTATGTATCTGCAGTAACACTTGACATATTGCTGGTTTGGGTTATTTTTGTCGGTATTTAGTTTACTCTATTGTTAGCTTTTTGTGAACAGTCTCCACTTGAAATGACTTTGTGTGTTGCAAAAAGCGCTATACAGTGTCCAAAACAACACGTTATTTCGATTCTATCCAATGAATATATGATTATTATTATGATCGGGCGATAACAAAAGGTTTTTAAATTGTTCAACTATTTTTCCTTCACCCTGTTGATTGAAAATTTAATGATATTGGATAAAAATGATTATTCCACTTCATACAAACTAAATCACATAATTTTTTTTTATCCAGTATAGTATTATTATTTGTAAGTATAAATGATAGATTGAATGTACACCTTTCAAGCAGATCAAATTTCAAGTCTAAGGGATAGATGTAACTGATAAAACCAAAATACATTTTTTCTAATGACTTGATATATATCTTTTTGAGAAATGGTTTCCAATCTTCTTCTTCTTCTTCTTCTTCTGTTGTAAATTATAGAACAAGGAACTTCTATCAGGTGTACACTTTCTAGGAATGTTTACATAACAAAGGTGAAGATTATAAACATGTACTCACAGTACTGTCCGTTTCATCTGCCTAATAGGCTAATTGTGTCTTGTTTTTAATTTGTAAAATACTTAGTATTTGATAACAACATTTTTACAAATAAGTTAGGTATTTACCTTATTTGCACATAGTCATTGATTTATTTACCCAGTTGATTGTGATGGGTTGTAAAAATTGGAAATATGTGGGTTTTTTTAATCTCTTCAGAATCCATACCCAGATGATAATTTGTAAAAATATAGTAAAACAATAATTCTGCAAATCTTGTTTGCTTGGTTTAGTCTCAAGACTTAGACAGTTTACATGTTAAGACACTGAAGATGACACTGTAAGATAGTGGAAAATTTGGTCTGATCCAAGAATAGACACTTCTGTTTAAGATGTCACTAAAAGCACATGAAGGCCTTGAGTGCTCTTTACATACATCCAAAATGATAAATAAATCAACCTACAATGTTTGGGATATAAGTATAAAACTGAATGAAAATGTTCTTGCTTTATGCCAAACACAGGCATAACTAGGATGTCCCTTCCCATAGCTTCTTAGTAAATCACTTCTCTTGGTAATATCTAAATCATAAACTCTTGGTCTTTTATCTGGAAGTATGAAAATTTAAAAAAATCTAAAATCATATACAAATCTAGCTACATATCCGTCTATCTATATAGTCTATACATCTATATATACATCAATAAATAAATAAATATAGATATGTATAGACCAACTATATCCCCCTCTCCCTTCTCGGTCCTGCCACCATCTTCCTCTATAACATTCTCCTTATCTCCAGTTATACAGGTTCGGGTGGGAAAATCTTAGTGCAAAAGTGTCTATTTTTGGACGCTCCCGTCCGAAAATTTAACAAAATGTAAGTTGTCTTGAAAACAAGGCAATCAAACATTTTTTTCAGAGTTATTACTATATTTTTATAACTCATAATTATATATTTGTTTCAAACTGACAAAGCTACCAATATTGATGTTGTTTAGTTCACTTCACTGAAAATAAAGCTAATTTCTTTACTTTAGATGGTAGAAACATCAAAAATTAAATATTTGTGGAGTTGCATGATAAGGTTTCACTGATATTTTCTATTTTTTAATTACAATGTACAGGCTTCTGCACCATGGCTGCAGAAGTTACCTCACAAGGGCCAAGCATTGCTAAACCACTTCATATCCAAAGGATCGAACAAGCTCTTCGATTAGAACCTTTACTGAATTATGTAGAAAATATCTTCCATGAGCAGCAGTCACAGAGGTAAGGAAAGAAGCATAATTGTTGATTTGATCATTTTGCGAAACACATTGTACCGGGGCAAAAAAAGCCTGTTTCAATGTCATAATGGTTTTTTTCATATAGTTATGATTGATTCAAGAGGTAGTTACCAAACCATGTTGTGTTTTTTATATTGAAACTTGTCTTGTATTTTCATCATACATTTTTGATCAGTAAAAGCACATATTTTTGGTTATAGTACTTTATTTGTACAGTTTAAAATGAATGGACTGTCACAGTCACCTCACCATATGCAAACTGTATAGAAATACAAAAAAGTTGAAATGTTCAGAGACCATACTTTATTTTTTAATAAGTTTAGGACTCACCAAAAATTAAAAAAAGATGGAAATTAGGTACATGCTAGAAGCTTAAATTCTTAAATTACATGATAATATTACTGTGTTTTTATATGGCTGCACAAAGAATAAAAAAATAGTCTATTCTTTTAAGTTTTTGTATTTTTGGGCAGCTATAAAAAGTTTTTGAAAGGAAACATAAAATTATGAATTTGAAGCTATAAACATGCTAATTTCTAATTGTTTTTGAGTTTTGATATCTTGAAAATTGCAAGAATTAATTAGATTTGTAAACACAAACTTTGTTGAGTGTAACTTGTTGACTTTTCACAACTTTTATACATTTGCACATAGTGAACTGACCCTTCACTGATATAAGACTGTACATACTGAAGTGCTGAAGGGAAATAAAATGTGTTTTTGCCAGTCAAAAATTTAAATGTTTATTGACAGTATCAGATGAGCTTAATTTTTTTTTAAAACTTCAAAATGTGGTTACTAGCTTTGGGGGGGGGGGTGGCTTAACTTGTTTAATGAATATTCCAGCAAAGGATGATAAGAATCCTAGGCTACATATTAAAGCGCAATTTTGAATTGGTAAAAGAAAAGCAGGGCATCTGAGGGATTTCAGCCTTCCTGTCTGTTCTCAGGGCGTTTACCTTTGTCATCATATTGTTCTATAATATCAGAGGTGTAAGCCAGGAAAGAGGAACCAATGATACTTTTGAGTAAAGTTTTAAAAGGATATTGAACTGGACTGTTCAATTTATACCATTTTTTCTAATTTTGACTCTTAGTGAAGCAGAAAGTTCAACTGATGCAGAAGCAGAAAATGATGGTGATTTTTCAAGACCCTCTCATGTTGATGAACATGGGAATAGAGTGTACAATGGGATAGCTACAACAAAAGCTGGTAAGTTTTCTCATCCTATGGTTATACTCTGATATTTTTTTATTGTATACTTGGCAATATGGTATTGGATAAACACATCATATTTTAGAATTCTCAAATCATGACTGCCTATCAGTATCTGTGCAAATGACTTTTGATTCTTCCTATTATTAATATTCAACTTATTTTGATAAATCAGATCCGAATCCATAGTATTTTTTTTCATGATGTGTAAAATTTGAACAAACATTTCTCATTAACAGAACGTAGAGCAGACAAAACTAGGCTTTACAATTTCAGCAAAGTTAAGAAGAGTAGAAAATGGTTAAAGGTAAGTAGGGCTATTTGCAAATCTGTTCATATACTTAAAAAAAACACCAGCTTATGAATTAAAAAATATTAAATGATGACATATAGACATTAATGAACTATTGTAATTTTCCAGAATATTTTATTAAGTGACAGTTCTTCAGGAGAAGAGGATGATGTCCCAGTTACTCAAGATCATATCAAAAGTATGCTTAAATTTCACAAACTGCAGAAAAAATATCAGACAGAGTTTCCAAATGATAAGGAGGTAAGAATGTACTACTATTTGGAATGGGAATGTATTAAATAGTACTAGCCAAAGGGGACATAGTTCAAAAGTTGACCATCTTCAATTTTTTTTTAAATTATGAATATATTTGTTCTCTGCCCTTTTCTAGCATGAACAGTACAGATACTATAGTGTTGGTCTCTTGTCAAATATTGACAAATTCTATGACCACCAGAAGTCGATTCTTGGTCCAAAGAAAAAACTTGCAAAAGAACAGAGGAAGCTAGAAAAGAAAATGAAATGTAAGTAATACGGCGATGATGAATTTTGACTGTCTTAGTCTACAATCATCTTATCATTGTGTAAACATCTATTTTGTTCCTTTTAGCGAAACTCAAAAAGGCAAAGAAGGAAGGTACTTCAGTAGAAACAGAAGATGATGAGGTAATATGACTATATGACATATATTCTTAAAAATTTATAAGAAAGGTCTTTTCTTAACTCAACAAGCTATCTAATTTTTGAAATTAAGATAAATAAATTGAAACTACTACCTTAACTTTCTATTTATGCGGCACAGGATGCAGACCTGCCTCCTGAAATTCGTGAAATTCTGAGACAACAAAGACACAAGGTTGCAAAACAACAAGCAGCTTCTAAACCAGCCAAAGTGAAGAAAATATCAGCAGAACAAATGGCCGCAAAAAGAAGAAAAATATGGGTTTCAATTGCAAAGAAAGAAATCCCTAAAGTGAGTTAATTTGTTTTTTGTACAGCTTGGTTTAGAACTATATGAACTAACGTCAAAGTTTTTTGGTCTGATTCCTCCATATGAATATCTTTTGTTCATAGGTATATAAGCAAAAGGCATCATCAAAGAAGGAACAATTAACATCCATGAAGAAATTAGCAAAAGAATGTCAAAAAGAATGCAAGAGAACAGCTGTACAATCTCAAAGAATTATGAAAGAAACACACATGAGAGCAAGGAGGCTGTCTAAAGAAATGATGGTTTACTGGAAACGCTTTGAAAAAGTAGAGAAAGAACACAGAAAGAAAGCAGAGAAAGAAGCACAAGAACAGAGGAAAATGAATCTAGAAATTTCAGAGGTATGGTTAGAGAAGAATCTCTTTATTTCCATATGCAAAATATGGTATTGTGTTTTCAGTTGACAATGTAAACAAATTAAAGTAAAAGAAAAAAAGTGACAGAACAAATCATGTACAAATATGGTATTGAGTTTTATGTTACTACTAATTGTTACTAGCATTATTTTTTATTTTGGGTTCAGTATTTATTTTGTAATTTTGAAAGTTCTTTTCAGGTTTGCTGAAATTGATTTTTATTTTCCTTACTTCTTACAGATGAAAAGACAGCAGAGAAAATTAAACTTCTTAATTACACAAACTGAGCTGTATGCTCATTTTATGTCAAAGAAGATGACAGGTGAAGCAGACAGAAGTGAAGAAGATATCCTACAAAGATTAGATGAAGAGAAACCAAAGAAACAATTTGAAGTAGATGGAGGTATTCTTACAGATGTTGCAGGAGATGACTATGGTCAGTATTCCTAAGAAGTTGAATCTATAGTTTTTAAAGTGGTAGATTGTTGTGCATTTCTACAAAATCATGACTTTATGTTTGAATCAAAGTGAAGATTTGACTGTTATCAATTTCAAAATCCAGCATGAAGATTAAACTGTAAAAGAGATCAACTGTAAATAATGTTCACACTTTTATGGTTACAGACAGTGATAGAATGAGAGCCTTGGCCCAGGAAAATGTGCAGAGTGCTTACACAGCCCACCAAAGCAAAACAAATGCTTTTGATACGGAAGTAGCATCTTTAAAAGGAATAACTTTGGACCAGGCAGCATGTGAGCCTCAAGACTTTTAATTGATTTTAAATATTACCATGTTTGAAACTTTGGAGTCTAATGCCATTTTTTTATAGAACCTATCTAGATTCATTATGTAAAAATGAGATTGAGATCTGCAAATACCTGTTCTAATCCTTTGTAATTTCTGTTTTTAGTGGAATCAAGTCTTGCCAATCCTGCAATTAATCCTGAGACAGAAGCTCCACAACCTGTTATGTTTCAAGGAAAACTGAAACCTTACCAACTGAAGGTAAGTCATGAATAGAACTTTGGTTGTTAAGAATTCACAATTTAATGAAGAAAAAGTGTTAATGTAGCTGGGTTTTTTCTTTGATATTGTATAATAATGAAAGTCATTTTCTTTGGATTAAAGGGTATGAATTGGCTGGCTAATTTGTTTAACCAAGGTATCAATGGAATATTAGCAGACGAGATGGGTCTGGGTAAAACAGTTCAAAGTATTGCTGTCCTGGCACATCTAGCTGAAGATCACGGAATTTGGGGACCTTTTCTTGTCATTGCCCCAGCTTCCACCCTTCATAACTGGCAACAGGAATGTACCAAATTTACTCCCAATCTTAAAGTAGTGCCATATTGGGGAACCACCCAAGAGAGAAGGATCTTGAGACAATTCTGGAATCAGATTCACATGCATACTGCAGATGCCTCTTTTCATGTGGTGATCACAAGTTATCAATTGGTCATTCAAGATGTCAAATATTTCCAGAAGATAAAATGGCAGTATATGATTCTAGACGAAGCACAAGCCATCAAAAGCGCTTCAAGGTTAGAATTATTGTTATAAGAGGCTATTATAGTACCACATCTCTCAAATTATCACATAAGACAAATCATTTACTTTTTGTTGAATTTGATAGCCCAACACTGTTGTGTAAAATGGCAGTATATTATTCTAGATGAAGTACAAGCCATCTAAAGCTCTTTGAGGTTAGAATTTATTGTAATAAGAGGCTATTTTAGTACCACATCTCTCAAATTATCACATGAGACGAATCATTTACTTTTTGTTGCATTTGATGGTCCAAAATAGTTGTTGTTATGACATTTTTTATCCCTTACTAAACTTTTCCGAAGTTTTTTTGTGTGACTTTTTCAATACTATGTTTCATTTTATTCACATTGTAGTGTGAGATGGAAAAGTCTTCTAGGTTTCAACTGTAGAAACAGGTTGCTTTTGACAGGAACACCAATCCAAAACAGCATGGCTGAGGTAAAACATTCTCTGTATTTGTCTTTGATAGTGCATTGTTAAAAACATTGAAAATAACTAAGGAATATCTTTGCTCTTAAAAGAGTCAATCTAGATTGTTTTGCTTGCGATCAAATGTAAATCAATTTTACAATTAGACTCAAGTTCAGCAGCCAATTGGATTTTTTGTGGTTTGTTTCTAAAAGTCTGATTAAGTTCTTTATTTTATTTTAGCTCTGGGCTTTGTTACATTTTATCATGCCAACACTATTTGATTCTCATGGAGAGTTTGATGAATGGTTTTCTAAAGATATTGAAAATCATGCAGAAAGACAATCAGGCATTGATCAAAGTAAGTCTGTCACATCATTTTAGACAGTTTATGTGAATAAAAAAAAAATGTAAAGAGAAATATAGAATAAATGATTCAACTTGGAACAGAGATATTTTCTTACCTCATACAATGCTTTTGCCTTCGCTAAAGGCCTTTATCAGACAATAATGATCATTCACATGATAAAGGCCTTTATTAGTGAAGGCGAGGTTAAAATGTTTCTCAAAAAAACTATGTTCCAAAGTTGAATAATTTTATTCTACATATGGATCTTGGAACCAATAACATAAATGCAAAGAGAAATGTTGTTTTGGTTAGTGTAGAATTGAACATAGAAATTTGATGTTTTTCAAATATTATTTTGTACTATATTTAAGTCTTTAAAATTTCTTATTTTACTTATTCCACTTTACATTTGTTTTTTCAGATCAATTGTCTCGATTACACATGATTCTTAAACCATTTATGTTGCGAAGAGTGAAAAAAGATGTTGAAAATGAACTCTCAGACAAGGTAAACTAACTGTGAACATATTTTTATTTCATGTCTAAATGTGCTGTTTTATATTAGGTTAAAGAAATTTAGTAATGAAACTAGTTACTGTCCTGTTATTTAAATTTTAGAAGCTAAAGCTTGATCAGGCAGATGAAAAATTTACATTTTATATTTGCCGTTCTTATTCTCAAATTGCATTGTTTCCTTTTTTGTATATTTCAGATTGAAATCTTGGTGTACTGTCCTCTTACTATGAGGCAGAGGTATTTGTATCAAGCTATAAAAAACAAGATCTCCATAGAAGACCTACTACAGTCTACCACTGCCCACACCGACAAAGGCCAGTCCTCAACAAGCAGTCTAATGAATCTAGTCATGCAGTTCAGAAAGGTCAGTTATACTAACTTATAACCAGGATTGTCATTGGCTGTAGATTAACTGTTCAATATCTGTATAACAAGGACATTTACAGTATAAAACGCTAGAATTGTGCTGGATATTTTGGACTTACACTGCAGTAGCATTTTTGTATAATATCACAATAAAGTTTGGTCATATTTGAAAAGCATTTTGAAGTTAAAAGTATATTTTGCTAGTATGTGCTTACTTGTTGTATGTAAAATATCACTATGGCTTTGTTTGTGATGAACATTTAATTCTCCATGATTATTTCTTAACAACTTTTTCATTTCTTTCAAAAAGGTGTGCAACCATCCAGAGTTGTTTGAGAGAAGAGAAGTGCGATCTGGATTCACCATGTTTCTTCAACCATATCAAATTCCAAAACGTGTTTTTAGAGAAGGTCAGTATTTGATAGCTTTTCTTTTGTGCTTTTAATTTCCTTCTCTCACACAAATACTTAGTTACTAACTTTTTTATGTATTCTTTTTACTTTTCAGCCGCATTTGACACTGCCATTCATGAAAAAGACCACATTGTTTTGAATAAATTCTGCATTTTTAATACTGTTCATATGAATCAGTCTTTGAACCACAGTGATATTGAGAATGAGAAAACTAAAGGTTGGTATGCTTTTTGTACTCTAGCCTAGGTTTGTGGCTGAATTTGGAAAAGAAATCTTTTATATAATTGTCGCTCAATGACTAATAAAATCACAGTGTGAGTTGTAATCGCTTTTGCTGCTATCGTGATATGCGTTTTTATTATTATACATGACTTAATTACATTTAAGATTTCAAGGTCCTTGTTATATTTCATTTTGATAGCAACAATTGCTGTGTATGTTTTTATAAAGCCATCTTTTCACTTTATTTCAGAAAAGTTTGTTCATAGTTGCTTCTCGTTCTTGAGGTTCATAAACCTGTCACCAGGTGAACTTGCTTCAGTAATGCTCTCTGGATTACTAGTCAGGTATGTAGCAGTATTAACAGTTTACTGATCAATGTCATTCGCTTATGAATATGATCATCACTTGATTATGAATTGCTTTATTTTTTGTTTTATCGTAGGTGGCTTGCCTTATTTTTGTCAGTAAAACAGGGATATAGAATTCACCACAAGATGTTTTGGCACAAAGAAGAAGAACCAAAAATGTAAGTTATCTGTCAGAGTTGCTTTTATGTATTCAACATTTCACAAAGAAAAATGAAACGTTCACATAGCGGTTTGAGACAAAAAAATTGCCAAACTGCTCTGCAAAAATCACCTGATTTAAAATTGCAGAGATACAAACTACTGTACTAAGCAAATCTTAAGAGTGCTTATTAACTCAATAATACCCTAAAGTTTGTTACGGTGGAAATTGTCTGCCATTTTGTTCTGTTGAAAAATGTTCAATTTTTTTAATTGACATATTATTTTTCTTTTCTTCATTGCAGCCAAACAAGTAACACTGGTTTTCTCCTGCAACCAATTCAGACCACATATTATGCCAATGTAGAATTCAGTAGCCATCTGAAAGGACTAGTTTTTACCAATTACAATAGCACTGTATATACATTTACAAATCATCAGCTCAACTCCTGTAGGGAGACAGTATGGCATCAGAAAATTAGATTACGGAAATATTTGGAGGTTAAAAAGACAGGTGCTGGTACACCATCTTCACCAGTGAAAGGAAAATTGGGTGCAAAGACACCATTATCCCCTACCAAGGTAAATAGAGAATAAGATTACATTTATAAATCACATGAATCACATAAAAAGTTGACATAGATACTACAATGATCTAGGAAAAATTGATGATATACACTTATATTATGTTAAAGTACATATTATGGTGGATTGATAATTATGTTACTTAATATACAAAGAAAAAAACATGACTTGATAATTTTGATTTACCATAGAATAAGGTATTTCCAAGAGATGCACATTTTTTGTTATATTCTATTATTGTTATATCTTTGAATTTTTATTTCTATAGAAAACGCATACACAAGAATTTCTACAAGAAAACATTCACAGACATAGACCAAGACCACCTAGAATTCTAGAATGTAGGGCTACAGAGCTGCCATCATATCTCTACTACACCCAACCCAAAGTCATCAGTAAACCGATGGAGAGTTTCAGCAGTGACCGTACTGCGGAATGGAAGAAACAGTCTGGACAGTTGTGTAGTACCCTGGTGGCAAGAAATTCTCTGCTCTGTGGCACACAAGAACTTTATGAACATTGGCGCTATGCCAAGTATTGGTTCAACCCATTCCCTCCTGGTGGCTTGTATGGAGTGCAGCCCAAACATGGCTATTCCAAAGTCATTGTACCAGGTAAGAATTCAAAAAGTTTTGTTTCTTAACTTTCTAAGGGGCTAAGCTCACAATCCTTGATAAAATAAGGATAAAGTAATGTGCTACTTGTTCAAGTCAGTCACCAGGTGTAGACACTAGTACTTACTAAACCCTCCAAATGTTTCTATACATGTCCTGTAGGTGACAGCACTGATTGAAGTGTGGTCCATCGATTTGATACAGAAAAGTTGACTACACATTTTCTGTTTGATATTTTTAAGTATTTGGTTACAGAAGAAATAAGGTTCTTAACCAATATTTAAGCCGTTCTTAATGACATCAGTGGATGTCTTTTGGATAGCTTTGTTTAAATGTTTGTTCTCCAATAGTCAGAATCTAGGGGTCAGTATGGATTTTCTGGTGGTCCCAGACGTGTGGGCTTACCCTTATGCTGACCCCTGTATAGTGTGTTCTCTGCAGATTTAACCATTAGATTATTCGGTCTTGGAAATGTCAAGCATATTTCCTTATATTAATCAAGACTTTTACATGTATATAAAACAATTAAAAGTAAAGAAAATAGTTGTGTGGATTTTACTGGAACAGTTCCAAGGATGGGAAATATTTAGTCCTGAATTACCACCTCAACCCAATATCATGCTAGCATTCAACCATCATATTCATAGTCCTGCTCTTACAGGCAACCACTATGCTATGCAGATCTTCTAGGGAACCACCAGGCTGTTCCCATCTTTTGACAGGAACACACTCTCCAATACACACCTTAGTGTTTGAAGTGAAAGAACGCCCATGTCCAACAAATTACTCCTGACGTTAACTGACAAGGAGACTGTTGCCTGGTTGAGTACCAGGAAATTCTTTGTAATTGTTCTATCTGTGTGTAAAGCCACTGTTTGGTCTATGAGGTGTGTTCTGCCTTAAGTCTTAGGGTGGAGAAGCATTATGCATTGGGAGTTTCCTTGAGCGATGACCATCTGTCTTGAGATGTAATGGAGAAATCTAGTTTTTTTACAGGTGTGTTCAGTGCACCTTTAGTGGTAAACTTGAAATTAAGTCTTTCTTTACAACACTTTTTTATGAAAGGGTTATAAAACAATCAACAAATGCAGTTGTTTCTTTTAGTTTAATGAGTAAGAGATTAATTGATAAAAATATTCAAGATTTAATATCATCAGTAATGGCTAATTCTTTATGGTACTGGCTGCATATTGTTATTTCAAATGGTTGAAGCTAATTCCATTTATTGTATCTGAAGGAATTTTGCACACAGCTTTGTAATATTGTGTTTCATATTTTTTCGGTACAAGCTTGAAATTATCTTTTTGATCTTTGACTTAAAATCTGTGTTGTTTTCATTCTTTTTCTGTGTAGAAGCTTGAGCTAAGTGTCTAAAATGACAGTGAAAACATCTTCTGTCTATCAAACAGATGCTTTAAAGAGATATTTACGGACAAGAATGAGGCTTTTTTTACCTCGCTTCACTCTAAAAGTCTAGTTGAGTTATTGTAAAGAGGGGACGAGGGTCAAGTTGGGGGTCTAGTAATTTAAAGAAGAAACAAAAAACACCATCTCATGTTTAAGTCTGTTAGTGTAAATAGGATTTTTTATAACTGTGTTTGTTGGTAAAAGAGCACAAAGGTTATGTTATCAGGAGTAGTTGTAAGTTTTGTGGTTGGAGTAAAAATGATCCTGCCTTTTTAGACTGATTTGGCTCACTGTTGAAAGAGGAAGTTGTTTTCTTTATGAGATTTTAAACTGTTTCAGATTTTATTATTAATAGGTCCAACATAAAGTAAAACTATGGCAAACAATATTTTAGTCTTGGAAACAAATTTGTGGTGGAAATGATTTTGGTTGGTCGATTTTTTTAATTTAAAGATTATGGAACTGAAGTAAATCTTTTTTAATCAATTCCAATCTATATTAGTAGTTGATCGATACATACTGCATGCTGAAATCAAAAGCAATGAGTGCTTTAAACTGATTCGTGCCACATCATGGAGATTTGTGATTGCTGATCAATATATTTTTTTGATAGATTTTTACAAAGTGTACTTCCAAAAGCTCCTATTTGAAATGATTGAAAAATAAATTTCCAAACTTCCCTCCCACAAAATCTGTAGTATCAAGAACCATGATATAGAAAAGAAGTTTTAAATTTAAATCAAATTTGAGGCAGCGTGATTCCACTTATAGTGTAGGATTAGTAGGCTATATGTACCAAATACCAGCTACACCTGTATATAAGCGAACAGAGCCTGGTGCCAGATGAACTCTGAAAAATTAATGAGGTTTCTAGTGTCAGAATAGTTCTTTAAATCCAGCAATTAAGTTAATTAACCTGAAAAACTACATGGTCTGAATCAAACCTTCAAAGTTAAATTTGGAGTACTTCTACTGCAATAAATGTCAAAAAAATAATTTATGCTCGTCAAAATGCTAAATTAGTTCTTCATCAAGACATTAAAAATGAAAACAATCAGAAAGGAATAATGAAATATCAAGTGTGGAAATGAAACATTGTACAATAAATAAAAGTTATTTGATGATTTGAATGGATGTTTTCAACA
>JAVSBT010388849.1:0-12327 GCA_033118115.1 Pharyngocirrus eroticus
TGAGTCTGTTTTGTAATAAAGTGAAAGAAATTCATTTGATTACTGTGGTTTACATACTACAGTGCTAAGAGGATAATTTAGTTACTCAACATTAACTAGCACTTTTGAGAGTTTTATTAGCAGTTTGTGTTCCTGCAATGTTAAATATGGTTTAAAATTACTAGCAGTTTGGCATTTTTGTGTAGCAAAATGCTACGCGAATCAAGTGGAATTATTCCCTGTATAGGATCAGTATTACTATTTGCAAGCCTGTAGTAGAGGAAAAATGGGTG
This sequence comes from Pharyngocirrus eroticus, assembly GCA_033118115.1. Lineage (NCBI taxonomy): Eukaryota > Metazoa > Annelida > Polychaeta > Saccocirridae > Pharyngocirrus > Pharyngocirrus eroticus. The sequence continues at coordinate 273 of JAVSBT010388849.1, forward strand.
ACATCTTCAGATGTAAAAGTACTTTTTTTGGTTTCATCAACCTGTAAAGTAATAATCACAATAGACAAATCCCAAACCTAATTCATTTCACATACAACTAAATTCATTGATCAAAATGTGTTGATGCTTTAAGGAAATTGAAATTATCTCTACATCCACAACCCTCAATTGCAAGTCTTTGCCAAAATACTACAAATTGAGGAAAAACAAGACATTCCTATGCATCAGAGAACACAAGGCCTGGATCATTCATAGGGAGTATTCACTTCCTGCAAACAAATATATCCAATTCTCGCCATGTTTCTATGCTTAACCTTTCTCTTGATGGATATTATGCCCAGAATTATGCTCACACACCACAAGATCAAAACACCAGGAAAAAAATCAATGGGACTGAAATCGTTATCCTCTCTACAAGCTTTAATCATGATTAATAGGGATAATTTAGCATTGTTCTAGCATCCAGTAAGGTATAATCAGTCATGGAATATGGGAGAAAATGATGGGAATATTTGGGAATCCTTTAAATTCAATATCCTGTTTTCTACATTCACCAGTCATTTTACTTATCATAAATGTCACACTGCAAGTAATAGACAGTCATTTAAACTCAACATTACCAGAGAATAGGATTCCTCAATATCTCTTAACCCAGTAACCTGTCACAAACAATACCACAACAACTCTACACAAAATAATGCAAAAAATACATGTTGAACATAACAAATTGCATCGAAGTTTAAGGCATTGACTCCAGAATCATCATACACCAAGCTTCATTTCAGTCCATGTTTCCAAAGTATTCTTTTAGTTATGGGGTTAATTTATCATTCTGTACAATATCAGCAATAGGATAATTCAGTGGTTTCATGAAGGATGACTCTCATATCAGACACTATAGCCATTAAGCTCTTCTTTGGCTCGAGGCAATGCTTTATGCCAACCGGTCAATCTAAAGCTCTTTATAACACACCTATTTGATTCATTGATGCTGTATTACATTCAAATCAACACTGTACTATGGCTCTGCCTAAAAGCTAGTATCATCATACAAATGCCATAAAGTAGCTACATTTATTGTATTACACCACATTATTGTTTTTTATATTTGTACAGGTAAAGTCTTCCTTTTAATGGATGTACAAAGATGACTTCCAAAAGTCAAGTGCAAATATTCACTGAAACAGGAAGTAAAAATATGTATTTGAAATTTCATGTAAATAATTTTTGATTTCATTATATATATTATATGGGTGCCTACCATGGGTAATATTGCATCTCATTTCTTCCTATTTAGAGGTTACATCAAAAGGGAGGAGGGAGAGGGGGACTCAAGGTTTTGATCAAAGCTGCATTGTTTAGATGGATGTCATCATGTTTTCCTTTTAATATAATGAGTTGTAACATACTTCCATTTTTTCGTTCAATTTCTAGAAAACATCATTGATACAGTCTTACTCAAATACCTCAATTTCAAGAAGTCTCTAATAAAACTACCAACCTACGCTTTCTATAGGAAACTGCATCCATTTTATCCCTAACAAGCTATTTGTTTGTCAAGATATGACATCTATATTTAGAGCTGGTCTTGATATCAGCTGAGAGGCTTATCTATAGCATTAATTGTCTTATTCCAGGGGATTGCCAGCATCTTGCAGCAAAAGCATCAATGGAAAGTATTTTGCCTGGCATTGTGAAGTAAGGCAATTTCAAAAAACTACTGCACGGCAGAAGTGGTCATTTCTTCAAGAGAAAATTTGACCTATACCCCAGTCTTGCTTTTTGAAATATTGTTTTTTACATTTCCCATATATGTGAATTTCATTTCATGCATCAACTAAATACTTGAGATGTTCCGAAAGGCTAACCATAAGTTACATCTATCCAAGCTATAGATCAAATTATCATTTTTCTTAATACATTTTGTACCAATAATTGCCAAAAATAATGTTTTGACACACATGATAAATTCCATTTCAGATCCAAATCTGTTTAGTTTTGATGACTCATAAACTGGAAAAATTAAGTTATAAAGTGAAGGCTCTAAAAAAACATAAAAGGATGACAAACACCAACAATAGTGAGTCAACCCCAAATATATGCAAATGTATACCATGAAAATGTTAAAGCCATTTAGTCATAGCATGATAGGTAAAGGTAGAGATAATATTAGCCTGTTAAATTTAGAAGCATGATGTGCCAGATATGTTTGTCCTTCAACTGGATTTAAAACAAAACTGTCGTATATCCAATAAATCATTTTGAATATCAAGTGTTTTTTAGCATAGAGGGTTAAAAAATGTGTCATCCAAACTTATTTAAACTTTTTTTATCATCTGAATCATGATAAGATCTGGCTATCTCAACTAAATATGAAGATATAGAATAAAGAGGACCACGGGTTCAGAATGTAAAATGTAAAGAGATCTGAAAAGGAACTGTTTATAGTTATATTTTTTGTAACTATTTGCTTGAGGACACCCATAACTCAGGTTACATAAATAAAAAAATTCAAATATGTTTTCTATCTGTAAATTTAACCATATTTTTTATTTGCATGATACCTTGAGTAATAGTTGACACTGACAAACTTTTCTAGTTCTATCAAAGAAAATGAATTTATACAGTGCAAAAGAGAATTTGCCATCTTTTGAAACTGAAAACTATGGTCCCTAAATCAAGCACCTAAATCAGTATAAAACAAATATAATAGGCCATCTTAACTCAATCTAAGCAGATCAAATAAAGGGACAGTACTAGCTAATCTTTTTATCATATTGATTACCATTCATGATTTCATTCCCAATACTCCCTCTCAATATATATAATAACATACGACAACTACTAATTGTTTTTCTCCCCTTTTTCTTCAGCTCTTTAGTTCCATCAAGGAAAGTCTTCACACCAAAGTCTCTATTATTTTATTCCATGACATGCTTTTTATCCCAATTCTAGGCTGGAAAGGCTTGCAAAGTAAGTCCCATGATAATTCTTTGTCTTTCATTTTTACTGTTGTATAAATTTCAGTTTTTGGATGCTGTGACATGAAACATTTTTGGCCTATGTATTCTATATAAAATCCTTTCAAAATTATTGTGAGCCACAATGAAACACCATTAGAGAAGCATCTTTCACATGATTTTTCAGGACTTCATTTCATCTTTTGAAGCAAATGTAATTCCATGCTCAAATTAATAAAAAGATTACAAAATAATACCATGGGATGAATAATTTAGCCTGCTTTCCATAGTACATAAATAATATTTCCCACAACTGGCAAATTCTTCACACTGCAACTGTTTGATACTTCAGATACAAGGCCAAGACAGTTTGGTGTTAACAAAAATTGTTTTTCTTTTGGCCTTTTTTAAAATTGATTCTGATAAATACTCGAAATGCAAGTGTTGTTTCTTTTTCAAGAACATTTTAAAAAATGAAGGGTTCTTAGGACAACAAAGTATCATTTTCAAAATTGTTTTAATAAATCATCAGATTTCATGAAGTTGTTTTAAATCATAGCAAACGCAACAACTAAATCTGAGTAACGAATATCAAGGGACAGTAATATAGGTATATTACAGTTATTAAAAGGAAATGATAGCTGCCTTTTCGAGAACCCTATAGATGAAATTATATATGTATTGCCACAATACTTATTCATAGCCGCCTAATCAGTTTTACAATAACCATTTTCCCTTGAGATCATATTATTTTCCCAGTGTCAGTCTGTTCTGGCACACTATTTCTAACTGCCACAGGTAATGCCTCCTTTGTTCCAAGGCACTTCAATAGAGACACCCAGTAAAATAACCAAAAACGACTTGACTTACAGGTTTCTGTTTTCCATCCATGACATCATACACCAATCCAATCAGACGCAGTGTTAACACACAATGTGACGTCGTCCATCTTACAGTATAGACATTTGTCATTGTTGCATAGTACCCAATACATAAATAAGTCTGAAAAAATAATATAAGCAAAAAGCATTACTAAATGTAAGTGTATTCTAAAACATATTGAACAGTGGCACTGACACTCTAGCTCTTTTGGTAAAAGTGCTAGAGTATCAAGGTAGATTTGATTCTAAGTATAAAAAAAAATAGATGTGTCACATTTACAGATGTTTTAATAAAACGTCTACAAATCTCTTTAATAAATTTTCTAAATACATTAACCTCATTCATGTAAGCCCATTTCCCATGGTATTTCATCAATTCTTACTATTAATAATGTATTGATAAAAAAAGAAATGTCAACGTTATTACACTGCTAATCACCCCTATGTTTAACTGTCCAATTTGGAAGTCTTTCTCCCATTACCACATGGGTTAAAGTAGCTCAAATTGAGACAGTTTCATAGCTATTATACGTAGGGGTGTAATAGTAATACAACTAGTTCACAGAACAAAGTGCCAGATTCACACTGCTTCCAAAAATGAGAACCATTCCAATCAGGAATTACGCTCTTTGTAGTATGACTGCTGACAATAGGTTCCATTGTGAATCAGACAATGATCTGATGCAAATACATGTTGATGTCTTCAAATAAATGACAAATGCACTGTTGGATACTTACTGTATTAATGATAAATGCTAACGCTACACTTAAACTTGTTCCCCCAGTGATGAGTAGTAAGGCATAGATTATCAGAATATTAATGAATGAATGGATACAATTAAAACCTGTAAAAAAACAAAAAAACATTATGTCACAGACTGTGTAAGAGAAAATGCCAATTTCCAGTGACATATAGCTCATGCAAGGGTCATTTTTATCATTAGAAAGATACGTTTTCCAAAGTTGAGACATTCTGGCAATATTCTATACCTAGCATGTTTACATGACAACCATGTCACCTGAAGTATAATCATACAGCCAGGCTTACAACTCCTGCATCATGTGGAATTGGTACAGGTTATTCAAGACAATAAAGAGACAGGCTTTTATGCATTTAAAAAAAACACTAAATCTGTTATTAGTGCTCAACTAGTCAAGCCTAATATATATAATATAAAGGCCTTTAAACAAGTTTGAGACACTTAATAATTATTTTCTGAATAGTTTATTGTTAATAATCACTGTAAAGATCAGGTATCTTATTAAATTCTCTGAAATCAAATCAAGGCGTAATAAATATTGAAAGAGCTGATGAATTACATTTCTTTAAATTAGAATAAAAACGAAACATACTTGGAGCTCTATTCATATCAAGAAGTAGAACTTTCCTCACTTACAGCAATACCTGTATTGATTTATTTCTTTTCTTTTTAACTTTGAATTTACTCACAGACAAAGCTAAAGAAATAGTTCCTAGCAAGGCTCAAACATAGCCACTGGTCTTAAAGTGTTCTGAAGGACACAGTAATACTTCTAAATAATTACAGCAAGATTTCTTATAAAAGATTCAGAGACATAAAAATACAAGTTGGGAAAAAACCTTTGATTTAACATACCAGGTCAGGCTTATTTATAAAATAATTAATTCACATCAAAAATCTTCTTACCAAAATTGTAATATGCTAATGCTAGTCCAGTAATCGTGAAGAATATGTGGTGTATATTTGGAGACTTTTTGTGTAAATAGTGTCTATGGAAGAAAGCAAGTGGGTAACCTGAAAAGACAAAAAGCATAGAAGAATATTGAATATCATACTCATAGTAAATGTTTACCTGCAGGGAAGAGGTATGGCTATGGGAGACAACATTTTTTACTGGTAATGAGTATCTTATCCTTGATACTGTCAATCGTTCAATTTCATTGTAAAAACTTTTTGTACTGGGGCATTGGACATGCATACATGAAGTTGAAATAATTACGACTTTTTCAAAGAATATTGTTTGTATGGCTCACACTAATATTGTCATACAATTACACATCCCCGACCCACACATCCCCCTTTCAGACCCTAAGAAGTTAAACTATTGCAGGGGCACTACAGACAGAACAATACATTTTTCTTAAATATGCATGAGTGTCAGTGCCTGGTGCATTCTTGCAATTCAAAGAAATTAGTACTTTGTCTACATACTGACAATCAGTTAAAGTGATGTACCCAACTCACAGACATTCATATTCGATAGCAAGTCTGTATCTTTGTTGATATTACAAAATAGAAGTTCTATTGAAACATCAAAAATCAATCTGTCTGGTTTTAATTTTGATACAAGCTTAGAACTGTGAATGATAGAAGGGATAACAAATCTAATGGGTAACCTCACAAATATTCAATTGTTTCATTAACATTTTATGTTGTAAAAGTTAATAAAATGTATTTCAAAATACAATAGTTCTGCATTTTTTTCTAAATTACATATAACGTCTTCTTCATAGCTCAATTTTGGTATTTTTACTTTGATCAATATATATATTATTTTTTTGTGATTGACATGAATTCCTACTTCTTTGATAAAATGTTGCATACATGGTAATCATCAATATTCCATGAACTAGATAGTCACAAATTCCTAAGAATCTATACTATTATAAAATCTGATACCACACCTTAACTGACAGAAGGGGCCTAGGTCATGTCACATTAATTAATGATTTTACAACAAACACATAGAAAGATTCAAGCTCAAAAAGGATCAAGTGTACTTGAATCATGCCAGGGGAGGAAAAAGATACATTAAATCTCTCATTGACATCCTTTAATAACTGTTAATAACAGATGTCATTAAAAAAATTACCTAATTTGTGTATGTCAAAATCTGGAATTATATTTTGCATTAAGCATGGTCCTTGTCCAAATGAAGTAATAATCAATAATAATTATGTAACATTATAGATGTAGTAGAATAAACTTTAAGTAAAAAAAATATATAATTCATGTCAGTCAAATTAAAAAACTTGAAAAAACTGATTGGAGAAAGGTCTAAGGAGAATTGTAAATTTCCACCAAGAAAAAAAATAATATTTAGAGACTGTTAGACAATATTTCAATATTCTTCATTTTATGAAATGAAGTGTAGGTGGTTTATTTACCACACGATATTTCTAAATACAGCTGCTTTGACTGTATTACAGTCTATTATATCAAATTCTGTATTCTGCCAGCTGTTGAACACAAACTACTCATTACAATTAAATAGAGTTCCATCAACAAAGGAAAAATCAAATCACAGGATACTGTTACTCCATTTACACTTCAAGGGTTTATTCTTATCACAATTTATTGAACATAACCATTTGTCTTGTGTCTTGGTGCAACAATGAATACTCAGGGGGGTGGTAACTAACCTGACTGCTTTTGGTGCAACCATTGATTCTCTGATTTATCATAAACACTTTTCTGTTTATAAGCATTGAAGTAGATAATAAACAAGCTAGTTAGCACCAAATTACTTAAACATGTAAACATATTAGGAAAGAATTCCTAGAATTCTGACAGTAGTATTGATCAACGTCTTGTGAAGATGTCATGATAGATAGGCAGAAATGGAATTCTGGAATTATATCATCTACATCAGGGTTACATTTAATTCTTTTTCTCCAATGAAGCTGTTAGCATGAGAATTAAAGAAAGGCTATAATCTCAACATTTCTAAGGGACCCCTATTCATTAATATTACTAAATAAAAAGATATGGATGGTCCCTCAGGTAAATTGAAAGCTGTACAAAATAACATAGAGCTATTCATATTTCAGAAAAATAAGAAAAGAAAAAGTACTTCAAATAACATGAATTTCAGCACCCTTGAAATCGTTTTACATGTGTTCTTTTGATTTAGAAAGAAAAAGTTTTTCAAAACAATTGAAATGCTAGATATAAGGTGTTATCATACATTGACAATATTTTGAAATCTCCCTCAACCTTACAAGGGCCAAAGAGAGTTTTGACCCATTAAGGAGGGTGAACGTTTAATTGCTTTTTCTTTATATCCATGAGCAATTGTCCCAAATTATAATTTTCATAAAAAAGTAAAGCTATGAAAGTATACATTTTTGGCTTAAGGACATCCTGAGTCACAGTTTGATGATATAACTCAAATTCTCTGCACTTGATTTAACATTATAAAAAATGTCACCAAAATAGTGAAAATCATTAAATGGATTTAATATTTTATATGCAGCATGATTTTTTTAATTGTTGAGGTAACAAAAAACATAAACATCTTTAAGAGCATTTTTACAGCTTTCATGTTGTGTCCTAGAATTGTTATATCCCTTTTAAAAAATGTGACTTTGAAATTATGAAAGCACTGAAAACTCGTCCATTTTTAAAACAACCAATTTTCAGCCCACTTTTCTCAGTTTAAACATCAACAATAAACGTAATATTAAAACTCTAAACATGCTCTGCAAGCTGATATTTTTTTTTATATATATCTTAAATATTTCTGTGTGGCTTGAAAAATATAAAAAATACATTTTCATATTTTTACTTTTTTTGGTATAAGCTTTATGTTAAATCAAGTGTAGAGAATTTGAGTAATATCAAACTCTGGCTAAGGATGTCTTTGAACAAAACTAATAATTTGTGACATATGCTGGTCTTGTTAAAAAAAAGCAATTAGACCCTCATCCTTAAGAATATTATATCTAGTCCCACAGAATTGTTAGACTCTAACCTTAATATATTCATTTCAAAATAAATCTTAAGTGATTGTGTGACATTTATTTCAGACCTGAGGCCACATAATGACATTATCACATTTCATTTAGGAGTCCCATATAATTATAAATAACATTAAAAAAATGAACCAGTACAATTGCACTTTGTATTGTAATTGACAATAGACACAAGTACTGGGTACACATTTTATTGTGGTTTATAGGAAAATGTGATAAACATAGAATATAAAATCTTTTAAATGATCATCCCAAATTATCAGAAAAAAGTGATAATTTCAGTATAATGATAATCAATATTAACAACTTTAATTTTGTATTGTATGTTTAACTATATAATCTACTTTTTTTCATTTCTTGGATTAGGTCATCATTTCACTGTAGAGAATAAACCAGATTAGGAATAATGTTCATATAGGAAAAAAAAGTGCGAGAGTTTTATCACAGATTTGTTATATGAAATAAATGTTATAATCAAAATATGTCACTGAATTAGAAAAAACAATATTTCCAATACACAAAAACAATGAATATGAAAGACGAGTAAATAAGTTTATCTTCCATGAAAATTAAGATTACTCAATACTGAAACAATTGCTTGCTGGTCAGACAAACTGGAATGACAGCAATAATAACAAAATCAATGTATTGTTATCTATCATTCAACAATCCCCTTCCCATATATATAACGCTGTTAATGTTTACTAATGTTTATTCTATTTCTAGGATAAATGTCATTCCTGGAATTTACTAATAGGTTTTGTTTTTAAACCGAAATGTACTAAAAAAAACTTTATATTTGATAGGTAAATATTCATTGTTTGTTTACATTTCTCTGTAATATCATTTCCAAACAAAGGAACCAAAATTATCCTCAGAATGCATTTTACGGCCCAAATGTCAGCTCACTGTCTGTCACTTGACACACTGTCACACGTGTTACAGGTCACATATTTCATACATTGTCACAACGTGAGTTACCTAAAATCAAAATTATTACTTTTTTCAATTGATAACAATCCCATTTACCTATTAAAAGTGATACCATCAGACGTAAAACCATTTCAGAAGCCCCCAAACTGTCGGCAATTACTGCCAGCACACCATCACTACTCTCCGACGCCATGTTTAGTTGTTTACATGATATAAGATTTTCTGCAGAAAGATGTATTTAGGTATATAGTTGATGATACCAATATCTGTCTATTTCATTGCAACTTTATTTTTTAAGCAGAGTTAAATTTCATACAAATTGAAAAAGATTTAGATCCTTTAAATATCAGAAAAATAATTATTTAAAGGTAGGATCAAAGGAAGCGGATCAAAGAAGTCATATCGGATCACAGAAATACAATCTGTAGAACGTATCTCTGAATGATTTAATATTACGATATTTTGCGATCAAAGCGATTTAGAACTTAATTTTTTCCCCACTTTTATCATTCTCCAAAAACATAAAATTGGTTAAATCTTTTCAGAAAAAAATGTTGTTTTATTAGATATCGTATAATTAAATCATACTCCCAGAATGCCACATCACGCCAGCGCCATCTTGACCTTAACAACTCGGTATTTTCGCCCTGTAATAAATTGTATTTTAGGGCTTAGGCAATCACAAAAATCAATCATAAGTGGGTTAAATGATGAACCAGTATCTACAGGTTGCTGAGGATGAGACAGAAGAGCCCATTGAACTCCCTTCTGAAGAGGACGGTAGCCTGCTCCTGTCCACTTTGGCAGCACAATATCCAGGGGCGTGTGGGCTAAAATATCGAAATCCAGATACAGGCTCTATGCGAGGAGTTAGGGTCGTAGATGGACGACTTCACCCACCAGAAGGACATTGGGATTCTCACATTTATATAGCAGTGTTTCCAAAGGGTGGAAATGCAGGTTTGTTATTTTCTAAAATCTATGGACAGCAGCGTGTACCACTACAAGTACAAGGCTTAGCAGTCTTGCACTAATTCATATTAACATTCTTCAGGCTGTTAGTTGTAAAAGACTTTTAATGGTTTTATTAAAGGGAATTATAATCCTGTGACAAATGGCCATGGATTTATGAATATTTTTGGCTACACTCCATTTTCTATATTCACAAGCCAGACCTGTTTACTTTCAAGTCCTGACCATTTAACCTTGTTTAGATACATCATACAGATAGGCTAAATTGTTAGGATGAATACCCTATAAGGCCTATTTACTTTGAGTCTTTGGCCCTTTAGACTTCCCCTAGGCTTACCCAATTACGAAGAACTTTAAAAGTTTAAAGCTCGGGGAACGAAGTAGACTAAAGGTTCCAAGACCTGGTTTAGAACTCATAATCCCTGCTATTTACCACTACAAGGATTGGACCCGCTATCTCGTTTGACAAAAGTTGAAATGTTACAACACCTGCCAGGTCCCCATTACTGACTACTCTAAAAGGTCTACGATACAGTCCTAGTAAATTAAAATTTGGTTGTAGTTCTAGGATAAGTAACATATGCATAATGGGCATGAGATGTAAAGTCACTTATTCACTTTGCTGTATTAAATTTGATGATTTAAGATACTTGCAACTCTGACATTTGAAATTTGTCTGTAGACAAGAACAATGTTTACTATAAGTTCTTACCTTAATGATTATTCACCACATTATGCCAATCTTTAAAGTATGACATTAAGTTGAAAAATATAACATAATCCAAAGTCTTTTGTCCCAAAGTACCAAACCAAATAGCTAGAAACTAGGATAATTTAGTAATGACAGGAGGTCCATTTACTTTTTTTTTTATCTAAGAGGGACTTACAAACATAATTTAGGAAAGTGGTTAAAATCTCAAAACTTCAAATCATTAATGGGCCCACCTGTACTTTAAAAAGGGGAAGAAATGGCTAGTCCCTCAAGGTAATCAATCCCTGAATAATAATACAAAGCTTTATTTTCCTTAGAATAATGATACAGTTACACAGTTAAAGTAATTAATTTAAATTTTTTGGATGCACTGAATTTGAAAGATTCATAGCTTTCAATCTCGACACAAGATCGTGTTCACCGAGTGACTATGTACAAATGATTGTAGGATTAAGGCATATATGTATATATATATATAAAATAAATGAATACACAATAGTATTAAGTAAAGAGAGAATATGAGATGACATTGCTCCTGTGAGCAGCCACAAGACAACAGAAAAAAGAGAGAAAAATACTGGCCTGTGTTGACACATCTTTCTTTGTTTACAGAAAATAAAAGAAAGGGAGATGAGGGCCTTGAGAATCCATTGGCTAAAACAAAAAGGATTGAAAAGATGAAATGCAGTGACCTGATTGTACTAGGATTACCATGGAAGAGTACTGAAGAAGATTTGAAAAACTACTTTGGACAATTTGGAGAGCTTCTTATGGTGCAGGTAAGTGATTGAATCATTCTCTTCAATAGTATATTTTATAAGCTGTTTCAGAGGCTCTTGTCCAATACCAGATATAACTTGAT
>JAVSBT010388961.1:0-10926 GCA_033118115.1 Pharyngocirrus eroticus
TAGTAATGGGTGTGGTTAAAGGGCTTATTAATATTAATAGTGGGCGTGTTTTGCATAAATTACCTATAGGTTTATTTGATATTAGGAAGTACGAAAGCCACTCCGAATAAGTTCATTTAGGAATTTACTTGCAAATTCATAACATCTAAATCTTCAGGCAATAAGTATTGCCTGATGTAATATTATCTATGAAAATTTGCAATTAAAGTAGGTCAATAAAAAATCTTTGGATCATTGTGATTTCTTTTCTTTGAATACTGTTTTATTTATTAGGCCAATTGACACTATGATATATAGAAATACTTCCATTTGGTCTTCATCCAATTTGCATCAGCCTCTTTCAATCGCTTTTCATTGGATAAATAACCACAATATCTACAATGGTGACAGATTGTCTCCAACTTCTACCAGTCTCATGATCTAATGAATCTGCTGGCTTAGTGAAAAAGTGGTGACTTGAGGAGAATAAAGCAAAATGAATGTGGAGTAAATAGTGCATGTTAGAATAGAATTAGGTATTTCAAGGTCAGTGAGGACTTTTTTTTAAGGGGTTAGTCTATTAACTTTACAAGCCCAAGATCACCATAAGTGGCGGTGAAACAATTTTTTAGCATCAAAAGCAGTTGCATAGTGCTACACGATGTTGTGGTAATACCGGATATCATGCATCATAATAGTCTTTTTCTATATTCTATTAAAAACTGCTTTAATATTCATGATTTTAAACAATATTTGAATGTTGTCTTGTGTAGATTCATCTAACCATTTTAGTCATAGTCCAAAAATTTAAACTTTTGACTCGTTAATTTTTACTCACTCAAGCTCTGGGCGAGTAAAAATTAACCAGTCAAAAGTTTCAGTTTTTGTTAGTGTGAGGCTCCTATTTGACTGATATCAAACGGATTTGAGACTACAATCTTTATGACTTACAAAAAGCTTTTTAAAAGTCTTTTAGAAAATATGTCACTCTACTTATCAATATAAAAAAACTACCAATACCATTCTACCCCTAAGCAAGGACATAATGCCGGATTTCTGCAGTCTCCATTTTAATAATCTAAAAGAGGAAATGAAACGGTCTGGGTCAAGGGGGTCAAGAGCCTTTATGAGCAGGTATTCTTAAACTAAACAATGCTGTCTTCATATTGGGGTGACACATTTCTTGATGGAAGGGAGATCGACAACCTTGGATTGAATGGGTGATTAAGACCTTTTCCTTATTAAGAACTTGTCCTGAAGTGAGAATGAAGTGTTTCCTACATGATTATATGCAATGGAAAGAAAAGTCTGTATTAGGCCACTCTTAGAAATAGTTGTTTTACCATGCCACCACATTACTCATATTGTTATAATGAAAATATCAATGGCCGAAAACAATGTCGTTATCTGTCTCTCATTCTCAAAAGAGGACCCCATGGAAGACCAGCTTAAGCTGAATGGGCTATCCTCTATAAATAATAGTTCAAATAAAAAAAATAAAAAAAATGTTATAAAACATTTCACACATGGAATTTGTTGGGATAAAAAATATATATATCTGGGCTATAATCTTTTTATACAAAATACTAAAATGAAACTTGGGGAATCACTTTTGTCTTTGGCAGTTTCACTGCTAGAAAAAAATTGTGATGTTAAGTATAAATGTTAGTGATATTCTGTTAGACGCACTTTGTAACCAAATTGATTTAATCGAAACTGCAAAAAAAAAGGGGTTTAAATGTTCCAAAAGTATATCTTATCACAGCCAAAATGTTCATTTCAATCAAAATGTTAACCTTGAGAGGCTTAGTATAACAAACAATACTTACGGTGTGGCCTAAGTCTGCTGCTATTGAGCTAGACAGAAAATAATTGTTATCATGATTTACTTGGGCTACTGAAAAGCACAATTCATCCGAGAGATTCTTTTATGGAAATTTTGGTGCTGAGAAGAAATCAATTAAGTTAATGTTTTGTAACATAAGAAGTTCGACAATTTTAGCGATACCATTCTGATAAAAACACCACAAGATGTTTTGTGATAAAACCATCATTTTTATCAAGGAGTTTGAAAACATTTTTTTATATCTTATCTTTATTCTTAAATTGAATATCAGATTTCATATGAGTTTTTTCGATTTGTAAAGGGTAGGATATCTCTATGTAGTAAAAGGCTTTCACTCACAGCCAAACTGCATAATTATAGCCATTCTGGGCACCATCACTTGATCACACTTCTGTAGTCAGTCTGACTAAGGTTTGGCTGTGAGTGTTACATAATTTACAATAGAAAATGTCTTGTAAAATCACATACAAGAGATTAGGACTATTGTAAAACTATCAAAACTATTTTTAAATAGTTTAAAACCCTTTAAGACTATTAAAAGCTACCCAAATGTAGTCAATTGTTCACCCATGTAGTCATGTGTTGACTACTGGGTATAGCTAAAACATTTATAATGAGAATAGCAGACTGACTACAGAAGTGTGATCAAGTGATGGTATCCAGAATGACTATAGATATGTAGTCGTTTGACTACAGTTTAGCTGTGAGTGTTGGAACAAAAAAATCAGCAAACCACCTTTAGTCAAAAAGTGATGGTACCCAGAATGACTATAGATATGTAGTCGCTTGACTACTACAGTTTAGCTGTGAGTGTTGGAACAAAAAAATAAGCAAATCACCCTAAGCGAAAAAAAAGTAAAGACATAAAATGGTCAATCAGTCACTATCAAACAACCGTAAATGAATTGTTCAATGATTAGATCACAAGGCATTATCTCATAAAATCATCCCCATATTTCCATTGATCCTCGTGTCATAAAAAGTGATTGATCCTGCTACAATGGGATAATCCTGACAAGACGTTACTGCTTGGGGGTTAGTTGCTATTGTATTGGAATTTGGGTGGGTGGAAGATCAATTCTTTTCAATTCTGCAGATAAAAAGGAGGTCAATGAAATAGATTTCTCAATACAAGATTTTTACATCAATCCTCTTGGCTTAATTTGCAGTCAGATTTTGTAATGAAATATCAGATTTACTTGTTCACATAACCAGCATTCTTTTTACTTTAAATGAGAACTTGCAAGTTCATAATGGTAGAAACTAAAACCATTTCAGTTTATTGAGAAAAGGAATATTTTCAAAAAGTCTTAAAATTCAAAAAGGTTCAATCATGCCAAAAGAGCCTAGCAACAAAGGGCATCAAATGAAACTTTTTCTACAGTAAGATATAAAAAAGAATTAGCAATAATACTATTTTGATAATTTATTCTACTACCAATAACTTGCATGATTCAGATTATTACGAACAAAATCACCTCCACTGACAAAGGCTCAAGTGTAGATACAGTAAACAAATTTCCAGTTGAAGGTAACAATAATTAAAATTAGTATTAATTACAAACTATATGTATATTAGCTTATTCAAGAAAAAAAATATAAAATTCATGTCCAGATGTTTTTAAAATTTCAATCTTAGTGACACTCAATTTTGGGCTCATAAATAATTTCCATTTCAAGTCATAAACATAATTATAAAAAATTAAGCATGTACTAAGGCAATGCACATTCTTTAAAATCATCACACAATTTAATATACACGTTCTGCCAAGAATGTTACCAGGACAAATGAATTGAAATTGGCTTTTTCAAATACCCCCCCCCCCCTTTTCCTTCTTCCAAAATTTGTCCTAAATTTGAGTCCATCATGCCTATCACATGGATTTCTGCACAACCATGCAGACACAATCCCATATCAGCATCAGTCATTAGGATGGAGGCTAGTCCTTCAAAGTCATTCTACGTGTCAGAATTGTGACTTGCTAAAAAAATAAGCCTAATAACCATTAGTAATAACCATCCACAGCCCTCCATTGACATCTTTCAATTAGCATAGAAGAATGATGACAATTGATGGTTATTGAAGACAGAAAAAAAATGATATTGATCCATAGATTACACAAGATGTGACCTGTCCAACCTGTCAATCAGATACACTGTTAGAAAAAAATAGTGTTGTAAGTGATATTAAGCAGTAAAATTATGTCAATGCTAGAGTTAACAGTGGTATCACTATTTCTGTTGCTATTACATGTGTAATTGCAAGAGAAATATTTTCTAAAAAAACAATTTTTTTGCATTTATAAAGGTGTTTGAAATATTTTATCCATGGATTTTTTTAATGATGTAAGAACAATCATTGCACCATTTAACTGGAATTGATGCTAACATCTTAATCTTCTATGAAAATATGAAAAAAAATCACAGTTTAAAAATCTCTCAGGGTAGTCTGAAAATTCTTAGTTTGCTACTTTCACACATGTTCTGACAAGATTTCCCATGTTAAATTTACATACAATGTTTTATATTTATACATGTATTTCCATAGAAGATACAAAATGAGAAAAAAAGTCCCTAAAATACATCTGGTATTGTGTAGTTTTAAAGGGAATATTTGGAACCCACCATCCTCACTCAATTCTTAGAACAAAAAAAAAAGGAATTCTGCACCCACTTTTGTGAGTTAATAAATTCTTCAACGTGACAACTACCATAGTCTGAGTGTTTCAACCTTGTACTTGAAGAGTTTGGCTTTACCTAAGACTGTAGAGTGCCTGTGACCTATCCAGGTAAATCTTAATGACATTAGAAAGCTACAAAGCAATGTTCTCTTGTCTGGAAGTTTTGTTATTGACGGTGAGAGAATAAGAATAATACCCACAACAAAGAAGTAAAAATTATCAAAGAAGGGTTATTAGTCTACTTTTAATTCAAATGTAGGTTTATTCAAAGATAAAACAAAACACAGCAACCTTTGCTTAAACTCTGATAGAAATAGTTGAATATACATCTATATATATATCATTCACAAATTTTAGTGTTCAAAAACCAATCCTACAACATTTTTTCATAGTAACGCTTACGGTATGCAATTTAGCCGCCATATTCTAAAATAACAGTAACAATGATTTAAATAACAACCCCTCCAAGAAAGCACTGTGAAAAACAATAAATCAGAGTTTTAAAAAAAGCACAAAGCTATAATGAAAGATTTATTGAACGTGCTACTTGAGAATCTCTTGCTCTTATTTTAACCTGTTTATTAAACAACCCTCCATAGGCCCTTTGTGATATTCTCTAAATAGGTAAATATCTTTAGAGACTCATTCACAGCCCATTTCTGTCAAAACTGGAATCAATTCCTTCAAGTTAGTAGCAATGAAAGAGTATACAGAGACCAAAAAAGGGCTGAACAAGAATGTTAACACCTCTCTTGTGTCAAAAGTTGGTTATTTTCCTCAAAATGAAGCTTTTTTAGATTGCTCTTTGACCCGTATACTTTGGGTGGTTTTTTTTTTACCTTTTTTTTCTAAAGTCATTTAGTTCAGTTTTTTAAAGAACGGAGGTAAAACTTGCATTGAAGACACGCTTCCAGGAACTTTAATTTCATTAGTTGGTTACAGTTCCCTATGTAGGATGATAGACAATGGTTCCCTTAGTACTGAATTATGATTCTTCTTCTAGGATAATGGAAATTTGGGACATCCAAAGTTATAGATACAAAGGGATATATTGACTGTTCAAAATTTCTATCACAGACAATAAGAAACTGAAGATTTCTTACTTTTTTTTTAAACCAAGAAGGCCAGGGGATACAAAAGAAGACTATTGAAGCTGTGTTTGACCTTGCTTATGTCAGAGTGACTCTGAAAAAGAAAAAGGACTTTTTGTAATGCACTAGTCTTAAATCTATGACAGACTTTTGCAAATATATTACATAAATCAGGCCTTGAAATCTAGAAAAAGCCTTGGTGCAACAAGTTGCACCAAGGATTTTCTTTTACACAATAACGTGACAAAATAAGGTGTTTATTCTGAATCAATGCAGCTAACAGTTCCTATAGACACAGTAACAAATGAAATCAATCAAAAAAGTCAGAATAACAAGAAAGACATTTTTTTTTTTTTTTTTTCTTGGTGCGATTCATCGCACCCGTAAATTCAAAATCGCAAGTGCGACACGGGTGTGGTGCGATCGCACCCACGAAACTTCAAGGCCTGATGAATAGGTCGTGAATTGCTAAAACCGTCTAACTCATATGATTTTATTATATGAGTTAGGCGGTTTTAGCATGTCGGGGGCGATATGTAATATTCATCATCTATAGATAACCCAGATCTAAAAAGTTTCCATTTCCATAATGTTCACTTCTCAGAGGTAGTCTAACTAAATAGATATCAATGTACAAAGGGAGGTTTTTTTTTCTTTATCTTAAAGACATCCTGAGCATTGAATGCCAAGTTTTTTCATGACTTTCATTAAATTTTCTTCAAACATGCCCTGCTGTCATGTTTTAGGGTGATTCATTTCAAGCAGACATTCTCATTTTGATTTTGTTACATGACCTAACATGATAAAACAAACCTTGATAGGGTTTGACTTGGGCATCTAATTAACTAAAATATGTAGATGAAAAAAAAAGATGAAAAAAATCTTTCTAGATGCAATTGTATAATGGCTTCTTTGAAAAATATCCTTGGACTAATTCTTCTTTTTTTCTTCTTTCAATAATGTAAATTGTAATCATTTGACTGCCTGAAATTGGTCATGCAAACAATCCCATAATTCAACACACACAAAGCTGTGATGTCATCAAAGTGTGCTGTTAGGTTTGTTGGAAATGTTTTAAGATTACGTTCATGTATAATGATAAATATCCATTCATATGTCTTGTTACCATGATTTACTGGAATAATTTTTTTTAAAATAAGGGAACAGTTTTAGAGAAATGTTTCCTTGTCTTGCAATATTTCAGCTTCTCCTATAGAGGTCGGAATGACATGACTGATACTCTAAAAGTAAACCCTTTTTCCAATATTCAATGAATAATTCACATGGATCTTAAAAACAAGAATATCTCTGCCAACAAAACCTTGCTGTTTTTGAGAACTTTTTGAAAGAAGGTCACACTGACATTCTTTTTCATTTAATATTATAGTCACATAAAAAAATGAAAAAAGTGCAAACTAAAATTAGCCTGAAAAAAAATCAAATTCCTCTGGTAATGGTATTGTAGCCACAGAAATAATAACATAGATGGACTTTAAGGAAGGTGATTGATCTGTCCCAGTTAAAATATCATCTCCTTTTTTCTACCTGTCAGCTATAGCAGGCTGAAAGCTGATTTTGCATTTTGTGAAAAACCTTTGAAGTAAAGTAAAAAGCAGGAAAGCTGTGTTTCAAATCTACTAGATCAACCAATGTGTAATTCATTTTTTGAATCAAAGATCAAAATAAATCCACTCTAAATTGGCTGTTATATCATTCTTTAAATGTTCTTTTATCAAAACTTTGTTGAAAATAGTTAAAGAAATAATACATCATACCAATTTATTCTGACTCTTTAGGAAAATGATGTTGGTCCTTCTATAAATGTTGGGCTTATCTATTTTCTTCTTTAAATCATCTTTCCTAAGACCTTTTAAAGAATGGTAAAACCAACATTATTGGGCAAAGAATAAACGTTAGGGGAAAAGTGTTAATGTCGTTTTTTTTCTTCTATCTCCTCTATTTTGTCATGAAATTGTTTTCCTATCAATGTTGACAAGCTAAAAGAGATCTCTTCCAAATCAAAGACCTTTTTATATCAAAGCTTTGTCTAAATCACCCCATCCATCATTGTATCAAGAAAAGGGGTTGATTGACAAAAGGAACATTATCGGTAAGAAGACAGGAAAAGCACCACTGATTGGCTGGATAATGCTTCTCACCTCAGAGGTCAAGGTAACTGATATAGCTATGTATTTGATTAAAAGAAATGGAAGTATCTGTGTATACATGCATGTCCACTTAAAATCATAACTGAGTATGCCCCAAAATAGAAATATTCTTTAAATTGTTTTCATTTAGCATTTTATTTTTGCTGAGAGTTCCCCCATACATCATAAATGTCAAACATGAGGTGTATTAATTATTTTCAAAAACCCTCTAAAAAAAGTAATTAAAGCATTTATTATTTATCTTTTGTCAAAATATGTTCGAAAATACATTTTAAGATATCGTTTACCTTGGATGGGTTTTACTATAGTAGATGAACTGGCTTCAGTGTCATTTTGGAAACCTTCTACTTTTCTATCTATTAACAACCTTTTCAAAGTACTACCGATAACATTTTACAGGAAAACTTTAAATTCTCTTCAAGCTATGTTTTGGAAAAACAATAATTTCAATAAGTCTGTATAAAATCAAACTGCTGTAACTTTTTTATTTATTTTTTACATGTATTTTATTACATTTCAGAGTGTACAAGAATAAGGATAAATAATGATAATGATAATAATAATAAAAATAAAAATAATATTGTTCATTTGTATGGCACAAATTAATTTCTATGCTCTTGACGAAAAACTTACATTTTCAAAAATGTTCAATAAAGTGTTTTAATTTCGAAGTATAATTAATAAAAAACATTGTACAATTGATGAGAAAATGTCACCAGTACATGATGATGACATTTACATCCATAGATTTTGTGTTCAGTGAAATCAGCACAAGTTTTCCATTAATATCATCCACAGTGTGAAGAGGGATTAGTATTGTGGTTGCCTGCTTAATGTCCCATGATCTCTCTTCACTGATAACTTATACCATTGCCGTTACTGCTGAATTTCTCTTACTCAGTTGACTGAGCTTTGTCGTTTTTTCAATAGGTTTTCCTGCCACTAGGTGGTTTTATTTCTATTGATTTCTAATTACAAGCTTATGTCTCGGAGACACTATATAGGCTGGAGAGGGACTGTATAGGTCAAATGGGAAGTTTCGATTC
This sequence comes from Pharyngocirrus eroticus, assembly GCA_033118115.1. Classification (NCBI taxonomy): domain Eukaryota; kingdom Metazoa; phylum Annelida; class Polychaeta; family Saccocirridae; genus Pharyngocirrus; species Pharyngocirrus eroticus. The sequence goes on from JAVSBT010388961.1 coordinate 8,812, forward strand.
CATTAATTACTCATTAAACTGAAAGACGCTACCAATTGCCCATTCCATTCCCATATATCCAGTTCTTCGTTTCTCGTATATAACATTCTTTCCATGACCTATTTTAAAGGATGGATAAATTGTTGCAATGACCAAATGGTAACATTAAATTGGCATTTATTATCCTTCCCACAATATACACAATACCAATCAACTCAGAATACCCACATGCTAATCTGAAGTCAATGTCTCTTTGCATTTGACCTATACCACTCCATCTTGAACTTAAAGGTCATCCTAATTTTCATTTAAGACACTATGCAATTATAGAATCGCTGGAAAAACATTAAAGCATTTAACAGAGTGTATTTAGCATCTCTACACCAATCACCTTTATGATAAACAACCAATCACTATATTACTAAGTAGCATAAGGGTCAAGCTTGTATGTACTCTTAAAAACCATCCATCTTTCTTGGTTATTTTTTCAATGAATTATTCTGACCATCTGTCAAATTAGCAGCAATTGCCTAGGATTTCTAAGCCATTTCTTGGAATGGATTGATGGGATGTTGAATTAAAGAACGTCATTTGCCAGAATCTTTTAATCTTTCTCATGCCAATAACCCTATAAGGTTTCCTTAATCAGATATCTTTTCATCTTCTAATTTGCCTTCCCTTTTTTTCTTACATGTTGACTTATAATTTTGCTAAAATGATTTCTTTTAAATTTGGTTTATGACATCAATATGTGACGATCATTATTTTTAATGAATCATCTAAATGAGAGAGAAAAATCAGACAAGGTTAACCTGTATCTGTGGACCTTCCTTCAAGCTTAGTGCAAACAGGGGATTTTCTGTGGCTGGCTGGTCATTAACAAACGTATGCCCAAAAACAAGAGAAAACACTGTCATTTTCAGCAGTTTCTACAAACAGTCAAGTGGCAACTGATGCAAAATTTCTTGTTGGCGGCCTATGCCTTTTGCTACATTGGCATCAAGTTTTTTTTAACTTCCATACCCTCCATGGGATATTTATTTATTTTTTAATTCTGGTATGTTTAGTTGTCAACTTTTTGTTAGTTTGATTTTACTGTAATATTATAGGATTTTACGTGATGCATTAATATCCTATAAAATGATGCCAAAGTACATCTGGATTAAAAGATTATAACATTGTCACTACAACACAATTGCATATAACAATACAATGTCATGACATTTATTTTTGGAACAGGAAATTAAACTACACTGTATGGTACAAAGCTATATATGTATTAAAAAAAGAAGTCTTTGATTGTAGGATGTTCTGTTTTGACTATTTATTAGAAAATTCTGTTGAAAAGATGTGTCTTTTTATCATATCAAGTTTTTACTACAATTATGTACCTATGTCCCACTGTTATTTCTTGGAAAGAAACTTGATACTTGCCAAGTATAGGCCTTCAGACATGTTGAAAAATGTCTCATAAACATTTATTTTTAAGTAAATCATTCAAACATTTTCATGTATTGCAGTAAATACATGGCGCCCGTGGCTTAATTAACGGGTGCTATATATAGCGATCGTGGAATTTTTCACGGGAGGATTAACAGGCGCAGGAGTACTATCGCCCATCTTGTTTCATTCCCTGATTTTGCATAGCAGTTTGTATCTCTGCACTGATCTGCTGAAATTTGCATAGCAGTTTGGCAATTTTGAGTATCAAACCATTAGAGATTGTATGAGTTAAAAATGGTAAAACAAGTTATGCCTTAATGGGTTTGAATTGATGTGCACCTGCATTAAACATAACATTAAATTACACCTTTATCACCATTTGAAGTAGAAGGGAATCATTGATGTGCACCTGTACTAATAAGTGGAACAGTTACAAAACACAACATTACATTACACTTTTATCACTATCTGAAGTAGAATGGAATAATGCTGAGATAACATGTTGTACTGACCAAAAAAATGATGGCTGCTATAAAATTGTTCCTTTAGTGCTGATAAATTCGTTATCAAACAAACTTTCTAACATTTATTTGATACACAGTCACAGTAGAAAATAGCTGTGAATCTATGGACTTTAGCTGTTTCCCCTGGAAATGCTTTACAGTTTTGAACCCATGAAAATAATGCAGGACC
>JAVSBT010389072.1:0-10920 GCA_033118115.1 Pharyngocirrus eroticus
CATTCGGGCCAGTTCAAACCTGATTCGGGCCAGTAAATATCTGATCTAGTGGCCCGAATGGGCCACTGAAAAAAAAACCGAATGTCGGGGCCTGATCCATATACTGGGTTTTAGTACATTTCCATACTAAACAAGCAAAATACTTTTAACTCGATGCTAAGACTTAAAAAATCTGAAGCAGTAAGCAATGATGGAGAAATTAATGCATTTCTTTACAGACCTTTCAATTTACAAGCTACAAAACATCAACTAGTCTTCCATTCTTATTTTATTTTTTCAATCCTTAACTTTTTTTCGTGAGAGTGGGGGGGTGTAATCCCACAAAAACAATGAGAGACTGAGACGAATAATAGATTGCCTACTTCATATACTAGAAAGATAAATATTACAATTAAAGTCATATGATATCTTATGGTATTAAATTTCTCTGACCCAGACTGATTTTAATTGAACCAGCCATTTCATGACATAACTTCTTGGTTGACCTGGCATGGGGAAAGTTCCTTCACACCATATATCAGATAAACAAACAAACAAACTTAGATTATACAAAGATTCAAAGTTCATATGACTCCACTCAAATGCTGACAAGTGGTCACATTCAAAACAAGAATAGTTGTACACAATAAAGGAAAACACAGTTAGATTTTAAATCATGCATGACCCAATGCATACAAAACCATGGTCTCAAAGGTCCAGTGGCCTTGTAAATCTACCCAAATAGTCAACACTCCCAACAGGTCAGTCCTGGTCACCAGTGATTGATATATCAATTGGAAAGTTTGCACAGGTGATATATGACACTGTCCATATAGCACAAACAATTTAGTCTTCCAAAACAAATCAATTTCAAACAGACAAGCTGACAAGAACATTTATCAGCTCCCCATTATGCATATATACATGCTGTCCAGGTACTTGGATTTCTGAGAAAATAACATCTTACACAACCAGAGAATGATTTTGCAGTTTCAGAATTAAGGAATTGTAGATATACCCCACCCCACCCCCACCCCATCCTTGTTGAAAATAAATTGCAGCTAGGCTAGGCGTAGATGGATCTGATCTTCTTTCCTTTCTGTCTGTCCCTTTCTGATCGATCCATGTCCAGCTACAATAAACAGCTACAAAATACACCATGGCATAAACAAAGACATAGACTCAATAGCAAATACTGGCCAATAAGTACATAAATTATGAAATAACAATAACACTTCAAATCGTTTGATAACACTAATAGCTCAAGACTAATACACAAAGCGATCAATATCAAGTGGATCATCTGGTCAGTAGATAAATCTTTCATTTCAGGCTGGTCACTACCTCTACAGTTTTATGGACACAGACTTGATAAAATGCTGAGTGGAGTTCAGCATAATGAGGGATCAGTACTGGATTATCGATATCAGAATTGGATAAGTGTTAATCTGATGATAGTTTTGTGCCACACAAGACATAATTGGTTGGGTATTTTCCAAGCATGAGTTTTGTGCCAGTTATGAACAAAAAACATGGCCAATTTGTTTAGATTGTTTTGTTTTTCTTGTGGGAGGAATCAATATTTTGTACAGTATTGGTATCAGATGAATATGTTTCATTAAGATACTATGTAGCTATTCAGACATTATCACGTTTATCTTATATTCATAGAGCCCCAATGTGTAGCTCAGACCTACCATGGTTCTTATAATAAGACAACAAAGGTCATGATTTGATCAAGTTTCTGCAGTAAGCTGCATCTGTTGATGATGCTTTAGACCACTTTACTTCCCCTGCTCAAGGACCAAAAGAGCAGTCAATGTCAGACAGTGTTGTCTCGTCTGCAAGATTTTCATGATTATTAGAAAATGTCCTTCAGTAATACATCACCCGTACACACATGCTATAAATATTATTTTTTGAAGAAAAAAACCCACAGCACCTGACTGCCAGAATGAAATTCTATGAAACAACTTCAGCTTCAACTGCTTCCTTGAAAACGCTTTACAAGGTATAATGAAAACAAATATCAGGTGTTTTTTTGTTTTTCTTTCCATGTCTCCTTTTTAGTTTCATTTTAGAATTCCCAAGACTCATTTCCTGAGAGTTAATTTTGCACAAGACCATTTGTTAAAAACAGAATAGCCTTTAGGCTATGCAAAATTGATTAGTTGGTCAATGGATGTGACCTTCCGTTTTCTTCGTGATTGATAAAAATAAAAATAAATGTAAAATTTAGGCTACAATAGTTTTGTATAGGCTTGTGAATATACATTTTTGTTTATTGATAGAAAACCATAAATAGGTTATTGTACAATATTAGATATTTATGTATACTCTGTGTACAAAGTCACACCTTTCTCCTTTAGGTCATGTTGACGTTAAAGGCCGAGTGAAGCATAATTTACGTTGAGATAAAAATTTGAAAAAAAAATCAACCAAGCGACCCAAATTAATTATGCAAAAAAAATCCATCAATATAAAACTAATCAATTTGTGATTGCCCTAGCTACATAATTCAAAATACAGTTTTCTGTGTACCTTCATTTCAGCTAGTAAAAAATTCAGTGAGCTTCGAGAAATATATAAGACATAGTCTAAATGATCAAGCAGACATGATACAAAATTGGCCAGCATCCCCTTGTCTTCCCAGCTACATAGAAGGGGTGGCATCAATAATAAATCACACCTTAATTGGTCTAGTCAGGTCCCCATGTTACCAAGGCAAGAAGCTTAATAAGACCAGAGACAGTTGATTACAGAAACAGACTATACTAAAAGCATGACAGGATAATAAAGTCAGATTATGGTCATTGGACTCGCCAAGGCTTTCCTGAAACCTAAATGCCAAATCTATTGCTGAATAAGGACTATTTTTTTCATCAAGACCATAACCTCAGACCTCATTTTGCCCATTTTATCTCATAACTTCTTATCTATAAATTGTACCCATTTGCCGATTCAGTTCTATTCAGTTCTAAAGGAAGACAGTAACTGACTGGGCCCCGGCTCCAATTAAAATCACTGTTAAAAGTCTGTTTTCAATTTTAGTTAAGCCTACATCACTTGTCCACAGCTGGGCAACCTATCAAGAAAAGCTCAAATATACTGCTAGTAACCAGTTGACAATTGCTTTATAAATATCAACAATTACATGATCCTATCTATTAAACATTCTATTATTTGTTTTAGTCAAAAAGACTTAAAAAAATCATCATTTACAAATTACATCACCATGGCAAATATGAGTTGACATGAACTGCATGACAATAGCAAGTGCACTTGACCAAATATAGCAATTACTTACTGTACTGCACTCAAAAGCCACTGCAAGATATTTTACATGCATGCCATAATCCAGGCCCATCTCCATGATAGAGATGTCTGAACAGTGTGTGAAAAAAAGCCACCACCCCCTATGGGCCACCAGCAGTCAAACTCTAGTGGCATCTATGGATTATCTGGACCTACAGGGATGCCCTAATGTTGACAACTAACCTTTCTATAATTACTGCATTATGTCAAGTCCAAAAGATGGTCTCAATACAGAAGTTTGACTGCCTCTATTCTACGGCTGCATAATTCATTAGACTTCATTTAGCATCTGTGAGAGACAGTTTAGAATTGAAGGCTATTCCTGATATTATTTTATTAATATCTATTAATGTCCCAATATCAATGCAAGAAAAACAACATTCCACTCTATGACATGACAACACTAATATCCTATGGATCTGTATGGAGAGCCATATAAGTCTATTAGAACAAATGAGAATGACACTCCCTGTCTGTAGCCTTTGACATTTCATGAATTCAACCAAGGTGCAGCAAGAGCAAGGCTTAATTTTCATCTTATAGTATCACAAAAGAATATTTCCAAATTGCTTTTGTTGTGGAATTTATTGGAGGGAAATGTCAGGTTTTTTTGTAACATAATCATATGATATGTCACAAGCAATAAAAAGTGTAGTAAATTTTGATTAATAAAACAATATTGCTCCATGCATGAGATGGGAGAAGAAGAGAAGAATGGTTATATAAACAATCATGTTTTAGCATCTCATGACTCAAAATCTAGTGGTAAAAAAAATCCTTGAAAATCATGATAGGGAAGAGCAAACAGACAGAAGTCCACTGCACTAGTTAAGAAGTAATAATAATCAGTTTTTAGCTCTTAAAACTATATTCCCCTGTGGCATCATTAAAATGGAATTTGCAAAATCATCAACCATTGCCCTTGTTGGAAGATAGAGATCTGATCTCCATGTTCACTATAATTCTCCTCAACAACTTCCTGGAATTCATTAAGTAAAACCCAGCTGGAAATTAATATCTTCTTTTTGTTTCTCATCTTACCCTAGCAGTCACTATCGGTAAACAATTAAGCCGTTTGTGTGTGTTAATAGAATAAACTACATATTACTAAAGCAGCCTAAGCAATCAGCAGTTCTTTAGGGTTTCCTGGCATTTGTGTTTATTGCGTTCCTAAATAACCCTTTTTTTGTCACCCCAATTTCCCAGATTCTTGTATATAGAAATTCTATCCAAAAGGCACTTTAAACCACTCAAGCTTTTGGAAAAGGTTTCAGAATTGTTTCCAAGTATAAGATACACTAAAAGACAGGATGTGCCATACACAGAATTGTATAGACACCGGTAACAAGAATCTGCTTAAATAGGGCATTTCAAAGAGACAAATTGCAATAACATTTTGCTTTAATTCCTTGCAAGTGTGGTATACCAAAACCTATCTCCCACCTGATACATCCTCTTTAAGTGGAGAATTGTAATGTATGGGAGAAAAAAAAAAGAAAGAAAACTTATCTTCATTTTGTTTCCTCTGACTAAAAATGTTATGCTAATTTTCTATGGATCCAAAGCACAGACTGTGCCATACAACTTACGCCAGTGATATATGTTGTATTTTTGTCTTCCAGGTCTAAATTTTAGGAGGCTTTTTCTATTATATGGATAATTGTACCATTTAAAAGGCATGTTTTTGCTCCCAAGGCCACCTTAGACAGCCAATACAGGAAATGTATCTATGCTCCCACACTGGCCATAGCCATCTTTGTGAGTACAGTTAATTTCTATTTCACTATTTAGGAATGATGATGAATTCCAATTAAAATCTCAGCATTACTCATTACTTTATATGAATCAAAAATGCACTTTACATCAATAATGGGGGATAAAGATACCTAGGTTTTTAATGTACAGCCTCAATTCATATCATACACATTGATACGAAACTACAAATATATGGCCTTGAACTCTTTTTTCAAATATTGAAAACACATCAATGTTGTACCAAATATAAGGGTTGTTGTACTATCTGATTAAAAAACATTTCTTCAAAAATTTGATTGATGAACTTTTGAATGAAATGACCTGCTCTTTTGATCACTAGATAGTTAATACTCAACAACTGTAGTTTCACACTATCATCGATCAAAACACGATAGCAAACAATGATAAGAATTGTGAAAAACAATTGAAAGAGATTATGAATTGAAAAAGTTACATGTGAGGTAAACCATGCGTCTTTCTGTTGACTGTCGAATGAATGAATCTTTAGAAAATTCAAGGGTTAACATGAGGGCATTCTTGTGGGTCTTGGCCCACTTTATTATCCATATCATGCAGCCACCAAATTTTGATTGTTGGAGTCTCCATCCCCCACCCACTTTATGGTATGAGAGACCTCATTTGTGACCCCCCCCCCCCCCTCAACAGACATGAACATTAAATTCTTGTTTGGTACAGAGGTAGTGTTTTGTTCTGAATACAATTCAAATTCTGTCATTGTGGAAATATCAACAATAGAAAATAAAAACAGATTATTTTACATTAGAAAATAAGTTCCATGATCTCATCATGAGCCTTTTATCAGCTGACAACGTTAATTCTTATTTCTCAGAAAGGTTGCTTAAGGTGTTATATGATATGTTCAAAAGGTTAAAAATAAAGAGATAAATTTGTGATGAAAATAATGATAAATATATATGATTCCTGGAGTAATGAGAATTCTATTGATAAAACATGATCTACACAAGTGTGATATAAGAATAATATCATGTACAAATTAAGGGATAATAAGGTGATAATAAAGGGATATATAATACAGGGGATAATTTAGTAACTCAAAGTTGAACAGCACTTATAAGATTTTGCATAGCATTTTGTATCTCTGCAATATTAAATTTGGTAGAATTTGCATCTAGCAGTTTGGCTATTTTGTGTTGAAAATTGCCATGCGAATCAAGGTAAAACTAAAAGTTTCAAAAGGTCCCATAGACTTTTTTTATTAAATTCCGACAAACTACCAAACAGGTGAAATTAAGAGGTGTTTTGTAGTGCACATGGGTCTTAGCGCAGAATGGCGTGATTGGATGACCATGAGTTTAATTGCTAAATTCCCCGGAGAAACCATGCAGTTTGTAGGTGATTTGTAGTTGGTGGAGTTGCAAGGTGGTATGTTTTTCCCATAATCTAACCTGCCATGAGAAAAACGTATCAATATTATCAATTATCATATAAATCAGAAGATCTGTTCACACAAATTACCACCACAATTGATAGAGAAGATAGATTAGGTGTACTAAACAAACAGTCAACTATTTACAGAAAACTTGCGATCAATCTTCTGAAATGCTAGAAAAACAATAATTTGTGGCAAATACTCTCATTACGCCAAGGACATTATACATCATATGAACCATAATGAAAATAATGATTTATACACATGAAATTCCTGCTTTTGGGGGGTGGGGGTAGCTAGGTTTATTTTTTTTCTTCTATTTTTACTATTTTATTTCGGGGTTTTTTTTTTGGGGGGGGGGGGGAGAGAGGATTTGTCTACATATGGATCTTGGAACCAATAACCTATTTGCTAATAAGTAGATGAAAGCTTGTCTTTTAAAAGACAGCTAGCCGTTCCTTCTCACATTAGAATATGTAATAGAACTAATAAGTGATCTTTTGAACATTAGAAATTTTAAAAATCACATCAGTTGTGAAGTACAGAGGCATAATAACTCCATTGGAAAAGCAAATCATTATTATAAGAATATAGCAATGCTACAGCCTACACCAGAGTTCAACTGATACTCACTTGTACAGTCATAACAATATCAAAATTGATTACAATTTAGTGCAATATGCTACAAACCACTAAATAATATAACATTACTTTGAACTATATAGATAGTACAACATTTCATGGGTCAAGGTTTTGTTATCTATATATCTATTCAATTGGAATGTTTAACTAACTGCACAAACGTTCAAATATTTTCACTGCCACCATATAATATGATACATACAAAACTGCTTGATTAAGCCAAAAAGGCCCAAATAATACATCCTTTGCTTTTAGTCACTTCCAAAATATAAATATTATTGCAAATAGTTCTATTTTTTAAAATATGAATTAAAATTCAGTAGAAATATAAAACACAAGGCATTCAAAAGACCTATCAAGCTTTGGTATAATTCATGCATAACACATGATCACTCACATAAACTTACGACAAGGCTTTTTCTAAAAAAAGAATCCTGAAGTGACAGAAGAGCTACTTGGGGCCCTGATCAATATATCCTTGATTGGAGCTACACCATGCCACTGTAAACTGTACCACAGTAGCAAGTTCACAGTATGCAGCACAGTTAAACCTTACTCACTAAGACCCACTTCTGACTACATATAATCACCAAAATCAGACCCAAAAAACACCCCTCTAATTAGGATTTATTTTCAATATGTGCGAGTGACTGAGAATATCCCCCAAAAGTTCCATTTTCAGCAGCAACAAAATCTAAAAATATATATTAGCTTTCTCATAAGGACTTCTTTAGCTACAATTTGGTATCACTCAAAGTTAAAAAAATTGTCTGTACTTGATACACCCCAAAAAGTCAACAGTCAAAAAAACATTATAAAAGAAGAGTCAATTTCTACCAATTAAGATAATAAATAGACAAAAAAAATATCAAAATCCTCAAAAGGTTGCCTCAATTTAAAGGAGTGGTTTCACTGCATTGCAAAGAAAATCAGACCACTCAGAAGGATGACAATTCTTTGACTACCTACTATAATATTTCAACAAGATACCTAACATCTTCTGGAGTGTTTTCATTCTGTTCAGGGTTACCCTGGGTGCTATAGATCACTTTCTGGTTTAATTTGTTTTCTATTTACATATCTGCACTCAATACATAGTGAAAACTCTTCACTTGGCACATCTTTATAGAACTGAATCTGATAAAATACGTATGCATTTACTGGATTGAATTCATTTAATTAAAAGGAAAATATTTAAGGATTGTGTTACAGAGAAGTGTAGCAACGGCTGATTGTGGGGGTGGGGGTAAGAATTACTTATTCTATTAAAACCAAATTTTAGATCCAGGGTCAAAGCTGGGAAAGGACTTGGTACGTTACAGCTGTAGCTCCACTGTAATGTATTTGCAAGTCCCATGAAATATTTTGAATATTTATCACAGCTTATCTATAATAAGGTCATTTGGTATACGATTTTCCTAACAAAATAAAATAAAATAAACTCCTAGTTTGCACAAAACTAATCTGAATTAACCCCTGCAAACTCATCACATACACACACACCGTTAAAATTGAATCTTCTCCTCCTCACTTCTTTTTAATTTCAATCCCATTGAGGATTTGCACTGCACCAGAAATACATTGCACTGATATATATCATCATATCAGAGGGTCAAGTTGTCCCATGTAAAAAAAATAAAAAAATAAGTAGATCACATATTTTTTCAGGAGTGTCAGTTTCTAGAAAGAAAAAAACAACAAATATAAATAACAATACTCTGGAAGCATTCCAAGTTCTAGTGACTCCATCCTACATCCTGATTATCCCCTTGTATTTAGTAGATTAAAAGAGTGCTGAATAGAAAGCAAAGGATGTTTGTACTTAAAACACAATGAACATAACATTGTAGGTGCCAAATACATTTAACTCAAAGTGACCTTCTTACACGATCAACTATTGTTCCTCTTTTTTCTCAAGGAAAAAAACATACACAAAACAAATTCAAATCAAACACTTGGTTCCAGTAAGATTTTCTAAGAAGTAAGTAAGTTTTATGAAACCCTTCAATTATTCTGAACAATGGGTTGGCAGCGGTTTTTTTCTAACCCAATAGATGGCGTGAGTGTTGTTGACACCTTGAGTTGTAAACATTGACACTCGTCTGTCAAAATTAAAAGATATAATGCCTCAGCATTTCATGCCTATAGTTGTATGATACAAGGGTATGTGTACGAGTTTCCTATTTTACAATATGAGGTTGTTATAGCTATAGAAGCAATCAAACAACAAGACAACACATCCTGCAGTCATACCATTATCCCATGCACTTGATCCAGGTACAGAAGAACCTATTATTACCAGGATCTAGGAAAACTTATGCATGGTACATTTTTTCTTTGGCATGTGACCTATGACCTATGACCTATGACCTAAAAGAAGCAACCAGCTTCTCAAGCGTTAGATATCATAAAGTAGATCCTTTGAACTTTAGAAATCACTATATAAAAAAAAGTGTTGTGTTAATAAACTGCTGGTCACTTGGAATTTGTGGTCCCCCCCTTTTTTTTGGAACCTGTTAGACCTGTCTGTCCCTCTGAATGAAGGTAAATCAACCCCTTGGTAGCCTCAGGATAGTGAATTTGGCTGCAGTGGATCAGAGTAAATTAATATGGTCATTCACATTACCAAGAAATTGACCAGTAATCGAGTAATTGGTGTATCAATTTCCATTTCTTTTGGTTTTCTGAAACTGTTACTAACTAACTGTTAGTCTAAAAGCTTTTTCATTCCAATTTACAGACTCTGCATTTATCCAATAAAGTATAACGATTTCCTTTTTAAGGTCAGATGCACCATACCTTTTCATCAATACAGTTATTTTCCTCTTTGCTACAACAGTCTGAACTTATCATATGGCATAAACAAGACGAAAACTATACACTATTGCCCTTTTTTTCATAAATCATACCCCAAATGTAGAAGATAACAGAACTTGAAATAATTATGGGGGTTTTCTACTAGCTGAGTGATGGTTCTCAGTGACACTTGTAGCAGAAGAAAGTATTATTTCAGAAGATAATCATCAGATATTGCTCAAGAAAATCTTAGGCGTCTAGGGACAATCTGACAAGAGTAATCCTGAAAAGGAGAAAGCTAAGCTATAGATCATTTCTGAGTTGTTTGGGTTTTTTCTATTCTTTTTTTTTCAACGTCAGACATTCCTTTTATAATTCTCCTAGACAGTCCTGTAGCTTGAGCTTAAACTTGTCTTTTGTAACTAAGACTAGAAGAATTCTAGGATGAGATGAATGTATATGCACAGAATCTTACATGTCAAACCACATTTTACCTCAATAGAGCTTAAGGGGAAGCCAGCCAATAGTGTCACAGATAGAAATCAATCCAATTATCCAATCTGTTTGAATCATCCTTAGGCTTTTTCTTCAATATAATTACTTCTATTAGTCACATAACAACTTATAAAGATCTTCCCTCCCCCCCCCCCCCCCCCGGCACCCCTTACCAAAGAGGAGTAACAAGTTGATCATATATTCCTGAAAACTGTTTGCATGTGACTGTTGCATTATGTTATTGATTCGTTGGGAAGGGGTTCAGCCCTATTGCTATATCATGTCAATGGGTGAATTGCAATAATCTGTAAGAGTTTCTCTGCTGGGATATAACTAATGGGAATTATCTGTAGACTATCTGAATTATCTGTAGACTAGGAAAATCTGTATAGAATATATCAAGAGATTTAAAATATTTTTTTCATAGGCTTTCTAAGACAGAGGTTTGTTTTGTAGATAGCACACTAGTCTTTTTGAAACATGTTCATTTGAGGATTAGGATTAAATACTCCTGTTTAAAGCTAAAA
>JAVSBT010389183.1:0-10919 GCA_033118115.1 Pharyngocirrus eroticus
GTGTGATTTATAATTCATAAGATATTAGTTTCTCTTAACGAAGTCTTGATAGATGTTGAACTCATGTATGTTCAAATCCTCTTCAGTATATATATAGGATTAACAGATAATCACACCAAGCACTCAAACTTAATCCAAATCTGAATAATCATTCAAAAACATTCACCATCACTAGCCAATGACTAAATTTCAAAATCATATGTGTATACCAAACAAATCATTTTTATTCAGGTAAATGTTTTCAATAAGCATTCCTTACTGATCATGTGGGAGAGCTGGCATAATATGCTTTTATTCCATATCTTGCAAGTATTCTTCTTTTGTATATTACAAAAAAAGGTGTAACTTTGAAACCCAAACTAAAGTTGTAACAACATCTCTGATGTGTAATATCTGAAGATGTAGAAATTATACAACAATTACAATCAATCTAAAACCAAAATAGATTTTAGTTACAAATATGTTACAATATTACTTGTATATTACTCATGTGTTATTAAACAAGAGAAGTTCAATAGAGTATTAGGTAATAACTTAAATAAGAAAGTTACTATTCACTAAGAATATATGTAAATATCTGACAGACAGTAACGCCAACACAACAACCATCACATATTTATAACCAATATATAGTAGGAAGACTATAAAAATTGTTCATTCTATAGATTTTATGACCTTAAGGGTTTGATCTAGATCGGAAATGATAATTAACATGAAACTCAAACCAATGAATCTGCTATTGTACTTGTAAGTATCATGGGACAAAGCTTACTTTTATTATTTTCTCTTTTCAAAGTTCAATGCGAGGGAAGTTGGGTGTTCATTTGCTTCAAGATACAAATGATGAATGGTAAAGTGTTAATGTCTTTACATATACATGTGATGTCATTCAAATCCATGCAACAACAAAATATTTTTCTCTCAGTACCTCCGCCACCATGCATAGGGACAATCAACTCTGTTAGGCTGTTATTTTTTTTCAATGGAAAATTTTCCAAACAAATACAGTGGAAATTAGGCATCATGAAGGGGACACTGAAGAAAAAAAACAGAACAGGGAAAAAAAACCCACCTAAATCATAAACCATCTTATGTCACCTACCAATTTTCTACAGCCGATAAAATATACATGTATTGACTACCATAAACCATAGCAGATTTTGTTCTTTTATTGCATCAGTTTCATTCCTTGATAACCCTTATGAGATTTGCCAATGATTCATGGATGAGGTGAGAACATTATCTCAGGCAGTAATAAATGCCCTATTCCCCGACACAACAGAAATCAATTCTTTCAGAGAAGACTGCAGACAAAAGTGAATCATTGCACGGGATTCTCTTTCTCAGTGATTGTAACATCCCCATATGCTCAGGTTTGAAGGCATGACTGTATCCAGAGTGTACAAAGATCTATGAATCGATACTCAAAGCATGCATGGTTGTGACACTATCTGATATCACAGATACTTAAGTGAATATAAAGTGGTCATAAAAATCAGTGCTTGAATTTAGTGAGGACCCAAGTAAGAACAAGATAAAAGCCAAAAATATAAAGATTCAATCTGTAGTCCTTTACTCCTACCCCATCATGTCAAATCAAAGATCTTTTCAACAAATTTGACAATATGGGTAGACATCTTTTCCAGGTCATTTAAATAAAGAGGGTCAAATCAATTTCCAATGTCAGAGCAGATATCTATAGACACTAAATTCACATTTCGATCCAATAACCTGAAATAATTTGTCTCTAAAATTCTTGACCCACGTTATTTTGGGAGCATATTGCTGATTGTATCTAAAAAAAGTAGCCTCTAAAATCAGCTATTTGTCATCAATGGATCATTCAATTGAAGAAGTCTTTTGCAATACGATTATAATTCAGTGATGCCATATGTTTCTGAAATAAACTTGTGAAGATTTGATTTTGAGATCATACATTTTTCCAAATCCAATCAGCCCAATAGCTACAAAATTAAAAAAATGGAATCTCTGTAGTCACTAGAGTAAATTGTAATGGCTAATGAGTCTTGAAATGAAATTTATAAACATTAGAAGGAATGCATGCATTTGATAGGATCAAACATTAGAATTCAAAAGAAGACAATTTGATATTAATTCAAGGTCAAAATGTGAGACAACCCAACTGTCCCCCTAGAGCCCTATTTCTATAATAGGAAAAAGAGAAGACCATGTATCTTCCTTTAACGAGGGAAAGGTTCCCATGGATACGCTCCACGACCAGTCAGGTCTAAATTAGAAGTTATGGGTCATAGATATCAAAGTTTAATGCAAATGAACCAAATCAAAAGGCAGAAACACAACAAAATCATAGAGATATATTGAGATTTGCTACAAGAATGAGCTGAAACAAGAAAGAACTTGGGATCCATGCAAAGCATTGTATTCTTCATCAAATGAACAATTCAATTCAACATGAATCTGTATGTTGGTCCATACAAAAAAATCAACAAATTTTGCAGCAAATCAGATCAAATGTAACAAAATGTCTTGCTTCTCTAGATTCATTGATTTCAAATGCCATCCATCAAAACACCTTTTTCAATAAATGAAGATATCATAACATAGGAGACAACTGATGCAAATATTTCTATACAAAAGAGTCCATGACATAGTGTATATCAAAGAATAAATCTTAAACATCTGTGGCATGAACTTTTGTATAGGGACCATATTCAATGAGTTGTTAATTTATTTAATGTTCTAAATGATCAATTGTTATTAATGGTGTAACAAAACCATATCAATTAATCACTCATTAATTTAAGATATAATGACAATTTTTTTTACTGGCAACTGTTTTTTCAGAGGAATGACAGTTGTAGCAATTTAAGATTTAGATTACCTATATAATATTCCTAGGCAATATAAAAGTCAATCTTTCAAAAAACATTTTTGGAAGCTGAACTGACTGTGAATATAATGAATTCCATGAAACAGTTTGACAAAAATGATTCAATAAATAAAACCTGTACAAATTACAATTTTAAAAGCACATATTATGGGGGTCAATAAGGGGTTCTTTTAGCAGGATGGTCCCACAATTGGAATCCATTGTACAGAATCCCATTGTGAAGGGTTGAACCATTATTGGGATAAAGCATCCCTTGTCTGTTGCTAATTCTTGTTATAACAGTTATTCTATATGCTAATTCTTTATTTGTTTCAAGCACAAAATAGCTATTAGTGTAATTATTGCAATAGTTTAGTTTGAAAATGACAATTGTTTTAAGATTTAAACTCCTGTTCAACCTAATACCATTTCTAAAAGATTGTTTGTAAACCATATATGTTAACTACGATCACACCAGTTCATTGCTTGATTGGGACACTCAAAGGGTGATCACTAATTGTTCACAGAATAACAAAAGCCATTAAAATATTAATTTAAGGATTAAATAATTTAAAATTGTAGATTTTGGCATCTCTATGTTTGTTTGGTAAGCAATCTGATCATACATTTGACCGGGTCATTTTGCCTTTTTGCTGGATTCAAATTTTCATGAGAAATTACTCAAAATGCCAATAGTTTTATAACCTCCATGTCAGAGCATTAATACTGCTACCCTCTCTGCCATCTAATCCCCATTAACTTATTGTTACAACACTTTATTCAAAACATCACAAACAATTTAATCTAGCAAGTGAAATAAAGTTCAGATCATAAATCTTAGCATTAACAAATATATAATAGAATGACCAATAATGACAAACTGGATTATTCAGGCAGTCAATTCATATTTTGACTAATCCTAAATCATACCAAAAGCATGATTTGCCATAAACAAAATGAAGACAAACTTTGAAAGTAAACTGTCATTAAAGACAGGACATAACTCAATGACATTATAGCCATCCCATTTGTGCAATGCCTTTCAAAGTAATAATACCCAACAAAGTATGTCGCACATTATGAATGAAAGGGAGGAAGGAGAACCACAAAAGTTTGCATTCATTTACTACAAAAGATTATTTTTAATGTTAAAGCATAGATGGAACACATACTTGAAGTACAAAGCAGACAACAGATAGTAAAAGTGAAGTCTATATATGACAAGTGTTTTCACATGCAAGTGATACAATTTTACATGGTAACATAATGCACACACACGTTCTAACCATTGGGGCAATATGGGGTGGAGAGAAAATTTAGAAAGGCCTAGGACAGGTGAAAAAATGAGTTCAGATTTTGCCATGAAATTTGAGCATCATTTGCCCTTTGAACTGCATCGTAATTTACAATTAAAGCAGATGTAAAGAGAAATTGCACAGACAGTGGGATAGCTCCAAGATTATTTCAACTGTTCTGACATTTTAAGATGACTTTGTTGAAAGCGAAATCTTTTGTTCTGCAATTTCAAATTGACTACACTTAAGCCACACGAGTGGCTACCTTTAAGTGCACTGTAGCTACCTGTATTTTTCGGGACAAAGAATTTGTGTTCATTTTTCAACAATCCCTCATAACGCTTCTCTGCTCTAAGCATTTCTGTTTTTTAAAGAGGAAAAATGCTATTGAATTTGCCCAACGCTGTATAAAGCAATTGAGGTCAGAATTGTATTCAATATCTCAAGGTACAAATCATTACTATTCTGATGACTTTTTTAACTACATGAAAAAATTGGACTACAACAAAGAAAAGAGCCCTGAAAGGCACCTGTATATTTGAAAATGTGTGCCTGGTGCCTAAAGACCTTAATATCAAATGCTATTTAGTGATTTCTTCACTAGAATTTGATACTAACAGACCAATATGCTTTTCCTAGTCTTTGAAATGACCCTAATACTACAATCATTCAACAAACATGAAGTGCAAATAGACTTCAAAACACCTGGGTATAGTTATGCTGGGGTATATTCATGTCCATTACTGTCATTATCAAAAGAAAATCTTTTCATTCAGATTTTTTAACATTCAAATTAGAGCCCATTGAGTCCCGAAAGAAAACAAACCTCCCTTGGGGTAAAGAAATTCTATTCTACGAATCATTACATTAGCATATTGGGTAGAAACTTAATTAAAAGTCACTGGAAATGTTTGATTTGAAGTGTGTAACTATCAGCCAGGTACAAAACATTACTGGAAGGGTTTGAAAAGAAATTTCAGTGCGATAAACTTTGGACCTTTCAAGTGATAAGCATAATTATGATTTATTCAAAGTAGGTAGCTTGAACATGTAGAGTACAATTTTGCCATGTTCAGTAAGTCTATATCAATACAAAATTTCACCTTTGTGTGGCTTTTAATTTGGTGAACATGCAGCAATGAAATTGATCCTTGTTTTTTCATCTTATCCCTATACTAGTACTAAGTGATAAATATTTTGGATAAAATTACATGAAGAGTAAACAAAACTTTCATGTAAAATAAAAATAAAACCATCTTGACTGACCGTTTGATTTTGACACAAGTTGTTTAAATGAGCCAAATCTAAAATAAATCCCTTTCAAATTGAAAAAAATGGCCAAATCTTTGATAATTTTAAGTGTATGTACCTGTACCACAAATACATTTAATACCTACTGATTGAAGCACATAAGATCTTTCCATTAATTAATGACAAAAAAGCGTACTATGCAAAGTACACACAAGGGATGTATTGAAAAGTTGGATCAATAAATGTACACTTAAAACAACATTTCCAGAGATATGAATTTTCTATTACCTGGACTCTAAGAGACTATCTTCAACAATAGATTATGGATAATGATATGCATAGATCAAACATGACAGACTTTAATAATGTACATAGAACAAGGGTATAAAAATGCAAACATTATGCATTTACCAAGACCAGAGATGTAAAGAGAATCTGAGTGATGACTAATTTAAACTATGATTCAAAACAAGACAACTTAATGTCATTATGCTAGACAAGTTTGTAATTTCCTATAAAACAGATCTCAGAAATACAATATGCAATATGTTCTTAATCCCAACTGGATAATTTTTAACTTGTGAATCAAAATGTATGTACAATAAGAGATAATGATTTGTATGTGTATGATATGTATGTGTATGAGATATAGGCTGTGTCATGCCAGTTTGTGTATACATATGACTGTAAATGTAAAACTTTCAACGGAATACCTCTTCAGAATAAGTCTACAAATGTCCCTGCAAATTGAGTAAAATGAAATGTGATATGTGTTAACGAAAGAAAACAAACTCACCTGTAACGCTAACTTGTAAAGTTCCATTTGTCGGCACATCAGAATTAAGTCTGGAATCCAATCTAATTAGACCAGTGTACTCGTCCAGATACAAGAGATTAGCTTCATTTCCAGAAGTAAATCTGTATTTCAACTGATCTCCAACATCGGGATCTTTTGCTGGTACTTTATCAATAAATCCAGTGGGAAAATGATCCTTGAAATTATTAAAAATGATGGTAAAATCCTTCAATTGTGGCACATTGTCATTGACATCTATGACATGAATAAATACAGTTACGTCTGAAAACAAGTGAAAAGATCGAGCTCTGACAAGGACACTGTATTTGATTTTGCCTCCTTCATAATCTAGTTCTATGAGGGATCTTAATACTGCAGGTTTGTTTGTATCAGTATCTAGGGTAAATGAATCTGCATCAGGTCCACCAACAATGAAATATTCAACTTGGGCATTCATGCCTTTATCTGGATCCACAGCAAGAATACTCCCTACCACAGACCCTATGGGACTATTTTCTGCTATGGAAAGATTCAAATTCTGAGCTTCAAATTGTGGAGCATTATCATTGATATCTTCAACTTGGATTTTAATATTAACTGATGTAGATTGTTCTGTAGAGCCCCTGTCAACAGCTACAGCAATGAGGTCATATTCAAATCTTCTTTCTCTATCAAGCATCTGTGCTGTGCGGAGAATTCCAAGAGTGGGATCCAGTGAAAAATCCCCACCACCATTCTCTTCCAGTACATAGCGCATCCTACCGTTAAGTCCCTGATCTTCATCTGTGGCAGATATGGTTAAAATACTGGTACCTGTAAAGGCGTCTTCTGCCACTTGTCCATTGTAAATGTTAGACAAAAACTTGGGCGCATTATCATTTACATCATCTATAATAATTTCAACATCTGTGGTATCACTCTGTGGTGGTCTTCCATGATCAGTTGCAGTGACACTTATGGTATAGCCAGCAACCGTCTCTCTGTCCAATGGATTCTTCACTGTGATATCCCCAGTGCTGGGATTGATTTGGAAGACATCACTCTCGTCCATTGTATAGCTGATTCTTGCATTCTCCCCAACATCTCCGTCAGTGGCATGGACTTTGAAAACTGTACTTCCAACAGCGGCATCTTCATCAATGCGAATGTTATATGGAGTCTCCTGGAAAATTGGTCTGAATGTATTTGCATCAGAGACATTAATAAACACAGTTGCTGTGTCAACCAACATACCTGGGTCAGTGGCTGTAACAGTAAGGATATAATGACTTTGTTCTTTGTAATTTAGGGCCCTTGCAATAGTAATCAACCCTTGTCCCATTTGACTGATAATACTGAATGCACCTCTGACATTTCCAGACTTTATAAGATATGTTACACGGGCATTTTCCAACTCATCATGATCAACTGCTGTAACTGTGACTACAGGTGTTCCTTGGGAATCATCTTCTGAAACCACTTCATAATAAACTTTGGGATCAAAGATGGGTGCATTGTCATTGACATCTCTTACAGTAACTTCTATAGAGGCTGTTGCTGACCTTGGTGGTGTTCCCTGGTCCACAGCTTGGACTTTGAAAGAAAATCTGTGATGTGTTTCCCTGTCCAATTTACGACTAGTTGTCAGAACTCCAGTATGTTGGTCTATCACTATAGGCATATTTTCTACAGCGTCATGTATTGTATACAGCAGTTCTGAGTTTTTATCTGAATCAACATCATAGGCCTGTACCCTCATGATTGTATAACCAACAGGTTCACTTTCAAGCACAGACTCTTGGAAAAGTGTAGTCAGGAATCTGGGATCATTATCATTGACATCAATAACCCGGACCAAAACATTTGTGGTGTTACTTTTGGCTGGAGAACCATCATCTTGTGCTCTGACTGTGAGGCGATAACTGCTAGTATCTTCATAGTCCAGTGTATCAAGTATTGACAAATCTCCAGTATTAGAATCAATGTTAAATTTTCCTTGGGAGTTCCCACCTGTGATGCTGTACCGTAATTGAGCATTGGAACCTTTATCCGCATCTGTAGCTTTAACTGAGGCAATAACTCTTTGTATACTGGGGTCTATATCTTCACTGACATCCACTGTATACGAACTTTTCGTGAACTGAGGTTTGTTGTCATTCTCATCTTCCACAGTAATTTCTACTGTGGCAGTTGCCGTTTTTCTTTTCACAACTTCTCCCATATCAGTGGCTTGCACTTCCAAGGAATAAGAATCAAAAGTTTCTCGATCTAACTTTGTTCTTGTAGTTATACTTCCAGTTCTAGCATCGATGCTAAACACATCATTCTTATCGCCAGGATTTAAGATTTTGTAGGTGATTTCAGCATTGGGTCCTGTATCTCCATCACTAGCTCTGACAGTCAAGACAGTTGATCCTATGCTTATAGTTTCAGAGACTGATCTGTAATAATTCTGACTTTCAAATAAGGGTGGGTGATCATTCTCATCTTCAACATAAATAGTAAGAGCTGCTACACCACTTATTCGAGGGTTTTCATTATCAGTTGCAACGATTTGAAAGTAGTGAACTGAAATTGATTCTCTGTCCAATGTTTCAGTGGCTGTTACCTGTCCAGAGTTAGCGTCAATGGAAAACATGTTCTGGCTCCTACCATCTCTGGTTGCTACTAAAGAATAGGTGACATCTCTGGTTTCTGGTTCTTTTATTTGAATAGTATCCACCACTACACCTTTTGCCTGTTCCTCTTTAACACTTCTAACGTAAACAGTTTCAGGGAAATCTGGAGGCATATTATTTGTAGCCCTTCTGGATCTATTTGGTCCTTGATTTTTAAGCAAAGATGGTATCCTAAAATCAGAATATCTCCTTAGCTCCAATTTAAATGGCAAGTGCATTACTTTGTGGTGTCTGCATTGAGATTCAATAGATCCTTTAATCACAAATATTGGTTTATCAAGGCAAAAATAGGTGGAAGATTTAAGCAAGCCTGTTACAGAGCTGACATGGAAGCTGTTGGTCTTTTCTATTGTAAATATAGTTCTACATGAGAAATATGTGGCAGGAATATAGTGAGGCAATGGAAAAGAAAAGGCACTTTTATCCATGCAACCACTTGGATTAAGATCCAAATTTCTAATCATCAACTGTGTGTTTTTAGACGACACATGTTGGGTTTTTTTCCTATGTTTTCGTCTATGTTTTGGCTTTGAATTACAATGTTTTCCATGCACATGTATATGAATAGGAAACTCTGTGATATCATGTGGCTTATGATGTTTGACTGTCCTTGCAACAACATAAACTGAGAAAGGATTTGAAATTAACATTTTACATGGTATTTTGTTTATAAGTTCTACATCCCCACTTGTTTGATCCAAAGCAAGATACTTCAATCCAGTATATGAGCTTTTTAAAGGACTGAAATCGTACCTCCAACCAGGACCTAAACTTGAATTAAATATAGGATGACCTGTGTCCTTTGTGTCCGTAACATGAACATCGTACGTCCATACGTATGTGACTAGTATGAATAAAATCCACAAAAGTTTCAAAACGCCTTGAAAGGCTAATGTGTATTCCATGTTGAAGCCACGGATAACTTCAAAGACTTGTGTATTGCAGAGCCTTTGAGCGGGTATTTCAACTACTTACGCTATCTCAAAGGTATCACACATGTTAAATAACTCAAAAATTACTTGAGTAACTTCTATCGTTCCATATCACAATCTTCTTTCATATAAATCCATTGAAATAGAAAAGAAAACACTAAAATCCAATAATATTTTCTTCCTCCAAAGTTCTCTGTCTTGTTTCAACGATCTACTCAAGGCGACATTCACACAGCCTCGACATCGATATGTGTGATTCCTCAATGCTGTTACTACTACCTCCCGCGGACGGTTAAGTTTAGAAAGGAGTAGAAAACAATAATTGCACGTTCACATTTCACTCAGCAATATTTTATATCATGCAAAAGGAAACAATTTTATTTTGAGTGGCACTTACGAATACTTTTAGATATATTTTTTCACATTTTTTAGCTTTTTTGCAAAGTTGTTATATTTACCTGTATCGGAGGGAGAGGATATAATTGCTCAGGTGAAAGATAAACTGTCACAGTAAATATTTTTTTTGTTAAAAACTGAATTTTATGCCATCATATACTGATTTGAAAATATTTAATGAAGTGATCTATAAAGAAATTGACTTGTAACTTTTTTTATACTGAATAAAGTGAGAAATGCTTTATCAATGCTATATTAGTGTTCATTCATTCCCAAGGCTTGAGAAAAATATTCTGAGTCTAAATATTCAAAAGCAATAAAATCTTTACGATCAGCATAATATATCTATTAAAAATATTGTCCAATCGATGGTTTACTTTTTTTGTAGATGTGAAAATATATATGAGTATATTTTTCATATTTCTCATTTCTTCTTGCCATAATCGGAGCTATGCAAAGAGTCTCTTTAATCTAGGTTAGCAGTTATGTTAAATTGATTAAAGGAGGATGGGGTTAATATTTCAAATTTATTACGAATGTACATTCCCCAAAAACATGACATAGGTGGACAAAATGATATTTTCAGAAATTGCATTATAGCCTAGGAGGCTTTGTGCAAAATATCAAGGTGGACAGTCAAATTTAGTGCTGACATCTCTTGGTAGTTTGAGGTTAAATTATCTTAGCGTGGTGAAAATGGCAATCCATTTTATGGGGGGGGGGGGGGGGGGGGGGGGGGGG
>JAVSBT010389404.1:0-10912 GCA_033118115.1 Pharyngocirrus eroticus
ATTAAGCTTCAAAATCATTCTGCTGAAGACTAAACACAGTTGCAATTCTAAAGGTTTTTCTTCCAGACATCTGTTAACAAATCTCTTTATTCAAGGGGAAAAATCTTTTCTTCAAGAAAATACTCACTAAAGATTCATCTTGCACGAGGAACAGTTCTGAGTCCATGACTCTGTAAGAGATTTGCGTGCTGCCATCAGAACTGGATGCTTCAACTGTCACCACTGATGTACCTGATGGTACCTCTTCCTCTATTGTAGCAAAGTAGCTGATATTTGTAAATTGTGGGGTACCATCATTGATCTCGCTGACTTCCACCAGGAATCTTGCCTCACCTGCTAACACTGGTGAACCATGATCTTGTGCTACAATCTTTAACTCCATGAAAGAATTGTTTATATTCTGAATAATCCCTTCTCTTATTAATGTGGATCTGTCTATAGATTTTGCTATAGTAATCAGACCATTTTGGGGGTCTATGTGAAAATATTCTTTAGCATTTGTAGCGCTTTCTAGAGAATAGCTGATTTTTGAATTATTAAATTCATCAGCATCTGTAGCTTGAGGTAAAAGAACAACTGAACCAACTGGAGATTTTTCTAGAAGGTTGACTCTGTACTCAGAAAGTTCAAAGACTGGTGTCTGGTCATTCATATCAGAGACATGGATGGTCAATGTGGCTGAAGTGGTCAATTCAGGCTGACCATTGTCTACTGCAAGTATTTGTATATGATACAAAGATTTTGTTTCTCTGTCCAGCATTTGTTTTGTGGTTACGTTACCGCTTGAGGCATCAATTGTGAAAGGAGCTGTTAAAAAACACAAATTGCAACTATCATAATATGTGTACATTCTTTTTAACAAAAAAATTGCCAATTTTGATATAAAATCTCAAATGTTTCTGTAATGATAATATGACATTGTGTAAGCATTTTGGATTTATTTACTTCTAAAAGCATAATTATCATGCTCTTCAGTATACAGTTATAATGAGCCGATTTGGCAGTTTATTTCTTTTCAGTCAAAGTTGAGAGGAAATGTCCTAATGAGTACTGGTGAAGTATGCAAAAAAATTGAATGAAAACGATAAAAAACCCACATATTTTCCAGTAAACAAAACAATTAAAATTACCTGAAACATCAGTTATCCCATAAGACACAACATTTTTTCCTTCTAAATCATGATCATTAGCTTGTACTTGTCCAACCCAGTATCCAATATCTTGATTCTCTGGTACTGTAAAGGCTAATGTCTTGGTTTCAAAGATGGGTGCATTATCATTGGTATCTAAGAGGTCAATAATGACTTGTGCAAATCCCTCTAGAGGGCCAGGATTGACTCCTCCATCAGATGCTGATACATTCAGAATATACTGGGATTTAGATTCTCTGTCCAGACCACCAGTTACAAATATTTCACCTGAAGAAAAAGAATATCATAAATGTTTTGATGGCCTTGTAACAAATGCAAAATAATCATAAATTACTCATGATTGCGTTAGCAATAACTATGTCAATTGCTGCTATCATTGATATGAGGCCTTGTTTTTTGTCAACTAAATGAAATCTTGAAAGCCAGAGAAAAATGAGGTATAATAATAAATGAGGTATATAATAACATTTTCGACAATCTTACGATGTCATCTTCAGAACACTGAAGATGATATTGTAAAATTGTCGAAAATTTAACAACATGTATTTGTCTTGAAAATAAATCAAGCAACATGATTTTCGGAGTTATTACTATACTTTATTTCTACAAGTTATCTGTTGACAATGAATACTGAGAAAAATGCTTCACTTGAAGCTGTTATTTACCTGATAGTTTATCCATAAAGAATCTTCCTTCATTTCCAGAATAAATAGAATAACTAATCCTGTTATTTGGATGCATGTCTTCATCACTTGCTGTGACTTTCCCTACATATGTGCTTGTATTACTGTTTTCTAGTACACTAAAAGAATATCTAGACTCCTCAAATACTGGAAAATTGTCATTGATGTCTTTCAGAAAGACCTTGACCTCAATAGTTGAGTTCAAACTTCCTGGCAATCCTTGTTTATCAAAAGCAACAATCTACAAATACAAAAAAAAAGAAAAGAAAGTGCACTTTTTATATTTATTAGCTATGATCGATGATACTTTTTGAAAAACACACAAACTTGCTTTTATAAAATTACCAGACGGTTTTCATATTTAGAGAGAATAGCAAATATCTCTGAAAATCTGAAAATAAAACTTTTAATAATAACAATTATATAATTGAATAAATAAATGAATAACTGAATAAATAAATAACATACTTGTAAGATCAAGTGATCATTGATTTCCCTATCCAGAGTTGATGTGTTAGATGTCCCAACAGTAATGACACCTGTTGTTTTATTGATGAAAAACAAGTCACTTCCTATTCCCTGCATGGAATACTCTACCACTGCATTGATGCCTGCATCAATATCAATGGCATACATGGACGACAACTGAAAAGAAATGGATTATGTTGATAAATTCCTCAAATTGAACCTTAATAAAGCTTATTTTGTCATATGAAGACATCAAAAAACAAATTACTGAAAGAAACAAATGCAAACCAACATTGTTACACCAAGTAAAGGATAAATTATATCCCATTTGAGTACAAAATATAGACTAACTAAATACACACACGCACCACAAACTACTAAACGATTTATCAACAAATTAAGAAACCTTAAAATAAGTAATCCAAAAAAATATGAATAATGACAGGGGATGAATTTTTGAAAAAAAGATATGATTACAGATTGACATCATTCTAAATGTAATTGTTGTCATATATCTCATGACGTATTTTGAATTTATATTACCATTCTTACTAAAGCATTTGATGCTAACCCAATTTCCAAATATTAGTAAAGAAATTAAAAAATGCTAAACGTAGTCAATCATAATAAACTGAAATATTATCAAAACTTTGATTAAAGAATGTTAACAAAATTTTAAAAACTGTACACTAATGTAACGAAATAAAATTCCAAGTTATGTGACCAATTTCAAAGAAACTTTGAAAAATCCATCCTACAACTACATTTTCACAACAGAAATTTGGTTTTATTTCACTTCTATATCTGAATAATCTATCCTTCGAACATCAGTATTAGAAAGGGAAATAAATTCTACCCTTATCACACCATCGTCTAAAATTCTAAAACAATCTCTAACTTCTACAGATGTACACTATATAACATCTATATACATACCTCATACTTATTGACCTGGGAAAATGCAGGGTGGAAGATCAATAGAAAATAGTTGATATCTTTTCAACCAAATATATACCAGCTATCAAGTTTTACAATTCATAAGTACAATCATCTAATCATCTACCACTTTAGCAAATATTTTCGTCAGGACTGTATTACACTCAGTACATGTTTTAAAAACACATCAAATCCTTGAAGTTTTGATTCAGTGTTGATTCGATTTATTTTATCTTTTACTCACCACTCTGACTGTAGTGCCAGCAATAGCATGTTCTGGTAGCTCTCCTCTGTAAGGGGTGTTCACAAACTCTGGCGCATTGTCATTATAATCATCAATGGTGATTTCAACTTCACAAGTACTCTAGTATTTAGAAAAAAATAGTCAGTTAGCTTTTCAATATTGCACGAAACAAGTGAATCATAAAATTCATTAAAGAATTGTTACACTTTCCAAATGAAAGCATATAAACACATTAACAAGAGAAAGGTTTTTAGTTTTCTATCATTATTTGTATTCCTTTATTAGATGTATCCGTTACCATTCTTCCTGGTGTCCCCAAGTCTCTAGCAGTGACAATCAATGTGTAATGGTCTTCTGTTTCTCTATCCAAAGTACTAATGACAGTGATATTCCCAATATCAGGCTACAAAAAATTACAAATAGACACACATAAAAAAAATCTCTTGGTTGCAATTTTTTAAAACTGACAGGGAGGGGGTCATGCGAAAAAAACATCTTTTCCAGCATATTTGCCAATGCCATATTGTCCATACAAGATAAAATAAGATAAGATAAATTTCATTGGCCAATATATGGATATTTGAATTTGTGCTGGTGGTTACATTGTGAAAATTAAATGCTGTGTGTAATAAAATACAGCAAAGGCCCACTAGGCTGCAAAAATGACACTTTAGATATTTTGGCAGAGAGGGAGTATCATTTTACACTCAATTTACTGCCTAAATATGGCTAACCATGTACCCATTATTTAATCAAATATTACTTTACCTGTGCTATTGTAAAAAGTCCCTTTGCATTTCTTGATGTGATAAAATATTCTAGATCTCCATTCAAACCAAAATCTTTGTCTGTAGCCATGATCTGACCTACAAACTGACCAATCACATCACTGGCTTCACTTTCTACTACAGTGAATGAGTAAACTTCCTGAGAAAATTCTGGGTCATGGTCATTGATGTCAATAAGAAATACTGTCATGTTAGCCTGAAAATGTAATAAAATAATGTCATATTTAACAGTGTTTTGTCTCCACATGATAACCATCAACAGTGTTGAGTCAGTGACCCATTTTTTTGTTAAATCAAATATGGCAATGTTTAATCCTGAACATATAGATAATTTTTTGAAATGCAATTTAAAAAAAAAGTAAAGTTATGTTGGTTACATAATTATGAAGGTTCAACCATCCCATTCTTTGCTTATTTATGTTTATTTTCAATTTCTCCTCTCCATCCTTGGAACAGTAGATGACTATAAGTGAGTTCTAGGAAGGTAATGTGTAATAGACTAGTAAACCATATATAGTACCCAAGTAGCCAAAGGGCAAACAGGCAATTACTTTATCGGTACTTACAGTTGAGGTAAGTTTTCCATCTGATACTTCCAGGGTAAGGTTATATATTGCAGTTTGTGTAATATCCAAGGGTTTGTTTACTCTGATCATACCATCTTGCCTTCCAATGCTGAAGGTGTCATCTAAAAGATCAAAAGAGAGTTTGGGGAAAAATCAGCCTTGGGCAAAAGCAACAAATGAAGTGCCAGTCTTCTTACATTTTAGATAGAAACTGTCACTTTCCTTTTTGGGTTCAAAATATGAAAATATTCCGAAAATAAAATCTGCAATAGCTTTAATACCTGGATTTCCATTGCCTCCGATAGCGTATGTAATGTCTGTGTTTTCTGGAGTGTCTATATCAGTGGCTGTTACAGTAAGGATTGGAGTGCCCTCTGGTGTCCCTTCTGATATACTAATCACGTAAATTTCTTTTTCAAATTGTGGGGCGTGGTCATTGATGTCAGTCACATACACAGTTACCTATAACAAATGTATCACAAAGAAGGATTGTAAATATAAATTTTTGGTGAGAAATCAAGAAATGTAAAGAGATTTTTTGAACAATACATGACATCCATGCAAAATCCTTGACGTGTGTAGCACCTCGTTCCTTTCCATAATTTCTATGTAAAAAGAGTAAGTTCTAACTAAGTAATGTGGAGATTGTAATAAAAATTCGACCGACCCATTTTTTTACACCTAAAAATCCATCGACCAATCAATCAATTTGGAATATCTTTATTCTTTCAAAGAATACAAAACAGAGTGTCAGGGAAATTGATTTTTTAATTGTTATGCCTAGTTGTTTAAATCTTACCGTTGCAGATGAGGATAGTGAAGGATATCCCTTGTCCTTTGCTACAACAATGAGTTGATGTGAAGCAATTCCATTCATGGAATCAAGGCCAGGCTTCTCACGGTCCAAAGCTTGGATTACATTGATTTGACCCTGCATAAATAAGATCATAAGAACATCCTTAAGATTTGTGTATGTATTGTAAATAATTATGTACATCAAATTTGATGTTTGAAAAATATTAGTTTTGATTCTTAATTGTAAAATAAAAGTTAATTTTTGATAAAAATCAATGTAACTTTAACACATAATACATTCTCATGACGGTATCAAATTCAAAATTATATCAGAGCCACAATGTTGACAGAATAAAAAGTAACTTTCAAAAATATGATCTAAGCTAATATAAAAGAACTTTCATAATTTTTTGAGACCACTGAAAAAAGGCAAACATAAATTTATCAACGCATACACTCTTCATGTTATATTCTTCACTTTCACATACCTCAGTAATGCTGCCAACTCTTGAGAGAGTAGAAATGTTGAATTCTGGGTAATCAAAACCATCCTTGAAACTAAGCGTCAACAAAGAAAAGTTGCCTACATCTTTATCTTCTACTTGTATAATAAATGCTTGGCCCTCACTTGTTTCACCTATTTGTCAAAAAAATAATTCTATATAAATCTCCATGATCTCTAAGCATTATTTACTTGTTAAAATGTTTTATGAAATCCGATAAGGGGATTCAACTAATTATATACTTTGAATTTCTGGGACAATAGAACAATCTTCTCTTTTTTACCTTCACTCAGGGTAAACTTGTATGGTTGTCCTATGAACAGTGGAGTTTGGTCATTAACATCTGAGACGTCCACAGTCACTTCAGTGCTAGCCTAGAAATAGTGAAAATAATATAATTATGTAAAAACACTTTGTTTATTGAAATCCAACCTAAAACTGCATTCTCAGAGAAAAAATCCTTTATATTTTCAAAGTTTTTCTACAGTCATTACTGTTATGCTTACTTCATTGTCAGCCAAATCTTTAGCTGTGACAGTTAACGCATAAGTTGATTTTGTTTCTCTATCGAAGCCTTGACCTTCATTGCATGACCTATATAACATTCCTGTTTTACTGTTGATTTGAAGGTCACCATTCACATCCCCAGCTGTAATGGAATATGTAATTTTTCCAGTGTCTTCGATATCTTTATCAACAGCCGTTACTTGAATAACATCATGACAAGGCCCAAGATCCTAGAATGAAAAATACAAATAAACAATCAAAATCTACACTGCCCTTGTGTTTAAATTTTAATATATTTTTTAAAAGATGCTTTGTATTGATTATAAAAGTAGAATTAAAGACATCAGAAGAGAGAGACAAGTTCCCCAAAGTTATTTGATGCTACACTTTATCACCAATTATCTCAAAATTTTAGTGACGTAGATAACAGATTTCAATAAGTTTAGTCCTGATTCTAGAATTTCTAGATAATAAGGACTGACAGATGATACAAAATATTTCTATAGAAACTCACTTCTGGTACAGTTATCTTATAGTCTGAAGATGTGAATTGTGGTGAGTTATCATTAGTATCTTCAATCTCAATGAGTAATGCACAAGGACGGCCAATATGGACACCATCATTCACACCAATCTGAAAAAAACCAAAAAAAACCGTGAGAATGAGGTCATGGTAAATTTGTCTGACTGCTGATTCAATCCCAAGTACTATGCATGTAGAAAAAAAATTGTTAGTTGAAAAAAGTAGCTGTAGTAGTATTTTTAGAGAGCTTAATCTACTTTCGTTGAAATGCAGGGACCCTCTCCCTAAAAAATTAAAATAATTAAATGAAATAAAAAAATGATAAAATAAAAAAAATAAAAAATCAATAAATACATGAATAAATAAATAATTCAATTAATCATGACCTTGTATATTTTGTATTATTACCTGTAGCATATACACTCCTGACTGATTTGCTGGCATATCATCTCTGTCTAGGTTTGTTGCTGATGATATGATGGCAGTGTTGTTTGTGGTACGAAGTTGGAACTGACCTTCTGAATTACCATCAACAATGGAATACATGAGCTGGAAAAAAGATGAAATTTACCTTTTATTTATTTATCTATTATTCATTTCTGTTATTTAAGGAGGGCATCCATTCAGCATAGCTAGTCTTCCATGGGACTCTCCATGCTTACAAGACATACTCAAGAAACTAAGCAATGATTTACATATGAACATAAACATAGGTAATACACTGTAGGTAATAAAACAGACAAAAAAATATATATCTACAAGAAAATAACATAAAATGAGTGGAACTAAACCTTATCATCATTGAAAGGGAAACATTTTGCTTGAGATTTGAATTCAGAAAGAGAGTCTGAAGTTTGATATCATTGACATGTCCCAGAAAAATGAATGATCAAATTGAATAACATGGTAGTAGCAAAAAATGTCGTCCTTACCTCAGGATTGAGGTCCAGATCCACCGCTGTGATTCTGATGATGATGGTACCTATGGGTTTGTCTTCCGGTATGCTGGCACTGTACTTAGTGAATGGGAAATATGGGATGTAAGTATTGCTGTTCTCAAGGAAAATCACCACTTGTGCTTCTGTCCACAGCCTTGTGTCATTCTTATTGGCAGCCTCTATCAGCAATGTGTGTGTTGACATGACCTCTCTGTTGAGTTGTTCAAGTGCTGTGACTACACCCTGATATAAAATATGAAATAAAATGATTATGGGATAAAAAACCAAAAAAATCTCAGTGGTATTGGAAATAGCCTCAATAGTTTGAGTCAGCAGTGTAAAAATCTAGTGTGTACATATTCTGAAATTGAGGATGATATAGGATGACATTTAAAATGATACTCACTGTTGTATCATCAATTTCAAATTTCCCACTTGAAAAGGCATCAGTAATTTTATACACAATGCCTTCGTCCAGGGATTGATTTCCAATCCTTGCATTGACATCAACAACAGCAAAGGGTGCTTCCATACTTTCATCAAGTAGAACTTGGTACCATTTAGGTTCAAAAATTGGGAAATGCAAAGATGAAGAAAGAACTAGTATTTGTACAGAGATATTGGTATTATGAGACAGTGGAATGCCTTTATCTGAAGCCTGTACCACAATTGTAAACTCTCCAGATTCCAATATAAGATTTGTGGTTAATTCTCCAGTGACTGGATCGATTGTGAAATCATTTTCTCCAGTGATGAGACTATATACAATTTCATTGTTTCCATTGAATGCATCATCATTGTCTAGTGCAACAAAGCGGTGGATTGGCTCGCTGTTTCCAGTTGGACCTGGGATGTATATCACATCAGGGACAGGGAGAAAAAATGGGATATTATCATTGACATCTTCTATGATAATTCTTACAACAGTAGATGAAGATTTGGGCTCATCTGCTTTGTCAGTTGCAAGAATATCTAATTCATATCTCCATATCTTTTCAAAGTCAAGTTCCTTGGCAACAGTGATGTCACCTTGTGGCGTGATATGGAAAATACCATCCTCGTTTCCGTGAGTTATTTTCAGCTCTACCCTCCCAGATTTTCCTTCATCTTTGTCTGTGGTGTTTACTTTGATAACAAGAAATCCTATTGGTGCATCTTCAGGTACAAAGGCATCGTAAGCAAATTCCACAAACTCCGGGGGATGGCGATTACTAGCATTGACAAATACTGTCACAGACACATTAGAAGTCAGTGGAGGAACTCCATGATCCCTTGCAAACACTTTCATATCATATTGATCTTTGATTTGCTTATCTAATGCCCCTGTGATCGAAATCACCCCATCATCTGGATTAATTTCAAATTTTCCATCACTCCCACTCATCCAATAAGTAAAGTAGGCATTGTTAGATAAATCCTTATCCGTCGCAGTGACAGTCAGTATGGATCTTCCAAGAGTAGCATCTTGTCCGATAGATTTTGCGTAATTTACTTTAGTAAACATGGGATAGTTATCATTCTCATCTAAGACTGTAATATTCAAAAGAGATCTCGTTTCATGGACACCATCAAATGCAACAATAACAAATGAGTAGAAATCTATTTTTTCTCTGTCAAGGTTTGCTATTGTGAATATTTCTCCTGTCTGTTCCTCTATCCTGAAGTCGAATTGTGAGGTGATGATGTCATATCCTAGGCTCCCAACCGTGTCTGGGTCTATAGCTATCACCTGAAATTGAAACACACATATAACGGGTACAATAATGATGAAATGAGTCTGTATGAGTGAGAGACAAAAATTACATCCCTTGTTTATTTCACTATTTGGAATATTTGTGAAATGAGGCATAAATAAGCTATTTTTTTGCTTACATTGTTCTATAGAGGGATTGTAAGTTGGCTTTTCTTTATTGGGAGGTAACGTGTACATATTTTACCATTTTGTACATTATTTTAGTGTTGTCAGCTTTGATGAGGTCAGTGGACAATAGAAATACAGAATTTTCAAAACCATTGCTGAAAAATGCTGAAATTATCTTAAATATTGTCTGTTACCTTTCCTATAAGTGTTTCCAGTGGTGTATTTTCATAGACTTCAAACACATAGACATCTTGTGTAAAAACTGGGGGATGATTGTTAGAATCTTTCACTGTGACTTCGACCTCTGTTATGGAACGTAAACTGGGTATCCCACCTTAAAATCAAATTAAGACAAATTATGACATTAATAAATCATCCCCAATTGACTAGTAGGCATGTCTAATTTTTTTATTTAATTTTTTTTAAAAATAGGGACTCTATGATCTCACAATTTGAATGATTTTTCCAATATAGAATGAATAATTGAACCAGAAAATGTGTATATTATGTCTTACCATCTGACGCTTGTATAGTGAGTAGATACTCTGGCATTTTTGAGAAGTCTAACTTATTTCCTTTGATGAGTGATAATTCTCCAGATGATGATACAGAAAAGATCTCATCTTCATTTCCATGCAATATATGATATTCAATATGGCTATTAGATCCAGAATCCTCATCTGTTACATTGAGCTATATTAAAAATAAAAATAAACAGATTATAAAAACATGAAAATGGAAAAACCCTATTTTTTTCTGTTTTGAAATGTTGAATGTTAGTTGAAATACATGTTTAATTTTGTAGTGTCTATATTTTATCATGTCCACTTACAATAAGAATCGTCCCATTTGGTGATCCTTCTTCCACTGTAACTTCATATTCTGATTTTGAAAAAACGGGATAATTGTCATTCATGTCAATCACTTGTATCTCCACACCCACTGTTGT